>VZTM01008007.1:52061-66799 GCA_013400555.1 Jacana jacana
CCTCCCTCCTGCTCCTTCGCACCTCCCCGGCCTCCCTCCTCCGGCCCTGGCCCGCTGACCGGCTCCCCGTACCCCCGCACCTCTCGCCCGCCCCTCCAGGTGCCGGCTTCCCTTCGCTGCTCAGCCCCTCTCCTGCCCTCTCGCCCCGCAGAGCCTGGTACCACTTCCCCTCAAGACTTCTGCTCTGTCCCTCCTTACCAGGCTGTTCTGGCACCTCTCCTGGAGATGCCGCCCTTGGCGTTTTTGCAAGGTTCTCCCCTTCTCGCTCTTTGCATTATTCCCCTGATGGGTTTTGTGCCTCAAAAGTGCAAGGAAACTCACACCTGCCTTGGCCACTTTTGCTCAGTCTCATGAGGTCCCCCTCATTGCTCTTTGTGACTTTCAATGGGTGTACAGCCTGATGTCTTCTACCAGCACACCTCCAGCTCCTCAGTTTCACCTCCTCCTGCCTGTAACTGGGATGAGACTCCTGCAAGGCTCTACCTGGCCTTTCCACCCCTCTTCTCCACTGGTGCTCCTTCCTCTCTGCCACCTCTTCCTTGTGGCTCCCTTGACATTTTTGCTGTCCACTTCACTTCATCCTGCACATGGTGATGATCCCGTTTCTTTCCTACTGGGTCTGTGGTTTTCCCTCCGTCCCTGACCTTTTCTATCCTTATGGGCTCCCTCAAAAGTAAAATACACCACAGGTTACTTGCTCTCAAAGACAAAAGGAAATAAAGTTCTTTCTGTTGGTTCCCTTCACCAAACCAGACTTTCCCTGTCTAATGGGGAGGTGTGAAGGAGGTTCTGTAGGCGGGAAGCTCTCCTGCAGCCTCCCTTGTGTCCCAGCAGCAGTGCACAAAATAACCCAACTGTGTAAGAGTCTTTGATGCTGAGCCTGTCAGCTCACTGCCAGCTGAAAAGGGAAAAGAGCTGCCTTGGAGTTGCTGCTTGCCATGCTGCAGTCTCCTCTATCCCTTCTCCCCACTTTCAGCTGGCAGAAAGTTGGAGATGGCAGAAAGGTGTTTCCTTCTGCATTTGGGGATGAAATGGATTCCCCTCCCCCCCCCGTTATTACTCCAGCTGTAATTACAGCCTCGGTAATGGCTAATACAGGGTTTGGTTTTACCATTGTCAGAGTGGTCGGTTACATTGTACAGCACGTTGTTATTTCTTTATGATCATAACTTCATAAAAAATTACCAAGCTATAGGTAAGTTGGATGGCATTTCAAGGCAAAGGCTGCAAGACAGATTCCAGGTTTCATCTCTAAACAGCTGGGCATGAAAATGGAAAGATCATGGCTGTGCAGAAGGTGTAAATAAAAAGAGACTTGTGTGTGGTTATTTGACTGCTGAAGTAACCCTGCGTTGACTTGTGCTGTTGCAGGTAATGTTATGTCATGTAGTTATAAATAGATAAACCAGTTAAGAGCAAGGCACCTTCAGGTCACCTGGTGCCTCACATCTCTATGCTGAACTAGACGTGTTGTCTTTGCTGCAAGTCCCAGAGGATGAGCAAGTCTCTAGGGACCTCTTTCCTGCAATCCACGGAAAAATTTGATAATTACACTTAGCTTCTTTCCATTCCCCCCCTCTTCCCAGCTGTCTTTACTTTTAAACTTGGGAATGGAATTCCTTTAAAAGCAATAATTAAAAGAAACAGTACTGGTGTATCAAGAAATATAAATGAAAAATGTTGTAAGTAGTGCAACTGTGTGTTTTCATTAATCCATCTGGCAGTGAGTAGTTTTTGAGCTTTTTAAAAAGAAAAAATTGCTTAGCAACCAGTATTGAGTGAGTGAGCCAAAAAGCAAGAGAAATGTGCCACTGGTACTCACTTCATTTCTGAGCTGTTGGATTTACTCTTCAGTTTGTTCAGAAAGCACAACCCAAGCAGCCTGGGTTTGAGAACTCTCTGTTCCAAGGAAAGAGCTGTTAGGGAAATTTGTTTAGCCACTTTTGCTTATAGTTGATAATGCTGCATGGCGTAGGGTGGGCTTTGGAAACTTGTTCCTTATGAAGTGCAATGTTAATGAATGTATTTGGGGGGGGTATGTGTGGAAAAAAAAACAGCAACCAACATCAACAACAACAAAACCCCCAAACCAAAACTCCCTGTTTGCAGACTTACCTGGTTTCTATGTGCAGTTGCGTGGCTGGTGACGATACTGATGTGCCATGGAGGGTGCGGGTGGCGCTGGATGCCCCGGGCGGTTGCCGGCTGTCCCGCTGNCCGGCGCGGCGGGGGTTGGCCGAGGTCGCTGAGCGCTCGGCCGAGGATGAAAGCCGCACGTCCCGCCTTGTCGTGCCCTCCCTCGCTGCCCGTGGGTTGTCAGTACATGTGTGTGCACAAGAGGGTGTGTGTTTCTTTGCCTGTGCAGCGGGAAGATCATGGAAAGGAAGTAATGATTTCTACGGTCTCTATGATAATGCTGTTTCTTTGGCCTGTTGATACAGTCAAAGCTAAAGTGATGCTAAAGTGACCTCTTCCTTAGGTGCTCGTTTCTTGCTTTCCATTTAATGCATTCTGTATCTACAGCTGCTGCTCAGCCACTGCTTACAGAGCTATTTTTCCTACTGCAGCTACAAGTAAAGCTGCATTCCCCAGTCATTGTCTTTTGTCAGGACGTGGTCAGGGCTTGGATGCCTGTAAGTTCCTGTATTGGAACTTAAAATCCACTTTTATTAATGAAACATAAGCAGATGCAGTGAATATTGCTCTTCTCTGCTCATAATTACAACCACTAGTTAAGAACTAGCAGGTTTTTATATACTTTAGCTGTAAGTTATAATTAAACCATTACTGCTGTTATCTGTATTGTTGAACAACTGAGAGATCACATACAGAGTCAATTATACAATTTGGGTATAGCACAGATTTGGTCTGGACTGTAAAAACCCACAATTTATAAGTGATTACCAGTGCAACTTCTGTTTGCCTTTTCAGTTATATTAAGAGTTCTGCTGTGTTTGATTTTCCAAAGCACACTTGTTTATTATGTTTGTTTCTAAATATTGATCAATTAAGTCACAATTATTACCTAGCAGGAGCTAAAAAATGCTGTTCAATTGGTTGTCCCTGGTACGATATTTTTGCTGGTGTTCCCAAACTGATTAAAATACAAAGCTGTTTTCCAAACTCAGGGTTATTCTCCCTACTGTTATACATATGCAAATCCTATTAATCTGAGTTATGTGCTCATATCAAGAGGATAATGTTTCCCAAAGGATTTACATTACCACTCCTGCCAAAATTAATGTAGCTACATAACATCAAAAAACTATAGACAGTTATGAATTCCTGTTGCATATTTGATACTGAGTCAGTCCTCATACAGAAATTAATTTTTTAATTTTGTGAAAGACTTCCTCCAGAGTGACACTAGAGGAATGTGCTCTCACTTTTGGATGGTGATCTTTTGTTTTCTTTATTATGATTAGCAATCTGGCCTGGCTCCATCTCCTTACATCCATTGTTGGCTTTTCATACACATCTTCTTAAAATAATTTTTCAAATTGTTTTTCTAACTTTCTGATTTTGTCATCTAAGAGCTAATCCCAAATTATTTCTGAAAACTTGGCCCTCTATCTGTGGCAGTTGTCCAATAGCATCATCCATTTCCTGGTCCTGTGCCAGCTGACAAATTCAAGTGGTTTTTTACAGGTTTTGATATCTTACAGGTTTTGACCAATTTGTATTTTTCCTATTGCAAAATATTATACTTTTATAATGGCAACATGTGGTAGGTAGCTTTCAAGCTTGATAAATTAGCAGAGCTGATGACTGGTAAGGATAAATAGACCACTTAAACCTCTCACTAAAAGATTCAATCTTTTCTTCTGCTCTCCCCTTCATGTGGCTGCCTGGGGAATCTCTGTCAGCATTTTATTGATGTGTGCTGGGGGAGGAGGGGACAACCATACTGAGTTGATCTCATCAGGTTCTTTTTTAGCCCTTCAAGTGTCAGTCAGTATTGGAGGTACCTTTATATACAGACAGGTACTTCTACTCCTTGCTAGCCAAAAAAGAGTAAGCTTTGTACTGCAGTCTTTTGCAAAGTACAGACTGGCTTCTTGCTAAGTGGTCCAAGAAGTTGTCTTTATCTCAGCTGCCATGGGACCTTCCTGAGGTGATAGAGGGAGGTCAGCAAATGTCAGTCTTTGTTTAAACAAGACTGACTGTCTATTTAGAATTTAACCTGGGAACAGAGGCTTGGGAGAAAACAAGCCAATGCCTTGGAGAGAAGTATAAAGGCCAGAATGGCTGCAGTAGGTCTAGTAGGGTTCCGCAAAGAGGGGGGTGTTCCTTCAGACAGAATATATTTAGCTTCCACACCGAGAAATGAAGGAAGGGGACCTTCTCAATGTGAATGTATCCTAGCCACCCTGACTTAAAAGCGTGCACCAGTGGTGCAACTGAACAGAAGCCTGTGGCCAGAGGGGTGCAGGAGCCAGGCTCTGAAGGTGGAGAGACGGAGATAGCAACTGAGTGGACCCAAGAGGGATGGTGCAGCCTGTCCTAGCTGTGGAGCCCAGCTGGCTCGCTCAGCCCTGAAGCGCAGCACAGATTTCAAGTGTACTGAAGTCACTCAGTAATCTCAGTGAAGTGGCTGCGTCCTCAAGTGATACAAGTCATGTGTTGACTTCAGCCAGGCATCTGAGCCAGACTGTAGAAATATACATCTCTGCTTCCCTTCAGTGATGAAAGATCTGTTTTATCTCTTTGTGGTATGGAGCCACATGTTCTCTGGAATGTGTTCTGGGAGAGCAAAGCTGAGAGGGAAAGGACTAAGTGGCTCTGTGCAATTTTGCCATGTGTAGAGAAGAAAGGTCCTTGTGTCTAGAAAGGCAAGTGAACTTGGTACCATATACTGTTCTTAAGCAGTGATGAATATCTCACATGGGGGAGAGGGAAAAAAAAACCCCATGGCAGCTGGTGTTAGTGCTGCTGCAAGCAGAATTAATTCACAGGGTGTAAAGAGGGAGGAGGATCCTGGCAGAAACTGCTGAATGGATGAGACAAATGTTAGTGAAGCTGGGAAATGTTCATAGTCGGCTGTTTCTGTGATGCAGAGCTGGTGGGGGAAAGCCAGGACACAAAGGGTGACTGTTGATTTTATATGCAGGAACTTTCCTGGTCTGAACTGTGCGCAAAGTTGAAAGCAAAAGCTTCATCCACTTTTATTGTCCTGGCATCTTCCACACTCTTTTTGGGCCTTAGTGCTTCTTACAGCTTTCATGGTAGACCACCTGACTGTTATTATTTGTACCACTGCATTCATTCCATTATACAGCTTTAGAGCTGTGCTGAATAGTTTTCAGAGAGTAAAATGCTGTATGATTATTTAGGCTGGGTCCACCAGTGATGGTCGACAGACGCTCTCCCCCACCTCTCCCTCTAAGGAGAGGAGAGATAGAGATTTATGAGTTTAGAAGAAACTAAACTACCTTAATGAAGTATTAATAATAATATAAAAAGGAAATAGTGAAATAGATACAATATATACAAAACTGTAACAAGCTTCCAGGATGATGTCACCAGTGGGCACTGGGGAAGGCCCAGACTGAACTCAGCAACAGATGGGAACTGGATTCCAGCTCTGCATCAGGAAGGCACAGATAGGGATCAAAAGCAGATGAACAGACAGGGTCCTCTTGGGATGTCGGCCGTTGAAGGAGAGGGCTGACCCTTTGATCCCTCAGCCGTTATACTGAGCATGAGGCAGATAGGAGGGAATACCCTTTTGGTCAGTTTGGGGTCACCTGTCCTGTCCAGTTCTCCCTGCAGGTGGTACCTCTCCATGCCTTTCTGTTTCTGACCCTCCAACAGGGCAAATAGCAAAATAAGCTGACCTTGGTTGTTATAGCAATAAGTATAAGCAAAAGCCTCCCTGCATAGTTCCTTGGCATCAATTATAAACACAAGTGTTATCACTCTGAGAACAAACAGTTTTCTGCACAATATGCTGTTAATTTTGGAGAGTTAGAAGAGGCTTAGCTAAGAAGTAAAATTGCTGAACAGAAAGCTGGTTCGGTTTTACCTCAAACCAGGACAACGACTTTCCTTTCTAATTGAAAGATAATGCTGTATTAGCCTCATATGTCTTGATTTGTCTAAAAGGATATATTTTTCTGTACTGATCAAGGGAAAGGTTGTGCACTTTATTTTGTGACTGTGTAAATTAAGAAAGAATATTTATACAGCTCACTGAGGTGGGTACATTCTAAATAGGTGAAAATAAAGTGAAATGACTTGAAGGGATTTTCTGCAGGAAATTTCCATCCCATCCATTTTTAATTTTCTCTAAAACCCATCATTTGATTTAAAAATCTGTTTTGAAGTTTCTGAGTTTGCCCCTGGTCATCTTAACATATGATTTAGTACACTAACCCGATTAATCATCTCTGCAGTTATTTGAAATGTTATCACATTTGGAATTGTGGTTTTTTCTTTCTTATTTATCCAGCGTATGTTTGTGTGTATCCATAATAAAATATTCTGCATGGTTTCATGATTAGAATAAGTAATCCCTAAAATGGTATAAGAATTTAAACTGCTTTGGATTTGTGGAGCTCACAGATTAGAAATGACGTTGAGAGGGTAATCTGAAAGGGCATATTTATATTTTTAAAAATACTTTCAAATTATGGTGGCTTTAACATTTCAGGTAGAAAAGATTTGGCTCAGGAGAATGGGGGAGAGAGAAATATGCAGTAGTAGGCTTTCTAATATGTGTGGGAGGTTTTATTTCTTTCTGGAGAAGGATAGTGAAAATGCACACTAGGAAAAATTCCACTTTCTCTCTCTGCTCTAATCAGTCCCTCAAATTATTGTCATGGAGATCCTCTCATACTTAGGAAGCCAAATCACTGGTTTTGACAAGGCATTTCTTGATACCTTAATAAAAGGGCCTGAAGAATTGTCCACTTTTGCCATCAGGCCATCTGTTACCAAAACTTGTACCTGTACTTTAATTGAATGATGACTGTGAATCTTAACAGTGCTTCATTTGGAGTATAGCTAGATATCAGATGTGTGCCCATCACTTGTTTTGTGGCTGTTTTCCAACCTTGGCATGGGTGCGCACACCAAGAAAAACGAGCCTTCAGACTGACCAATGTCCACTCTGTGGCAAGAATATGCCACTTGAAATAACCGTCCCCAGCCAGGGCTAAGTGGAGTGGCTGAAATCGCCTCTGTTTTAACATCATATGTGATGGGTAAACGGTCCATTTTAAGGTAAGAGGTCTTAACAGCAACGGGGATTTCAACTGTCATACTAGACTTTGGAGACCTTGGGTTTAAGGCTATGACCTTAAGTGACTGCCAGATGGGTAAAAGTTCACAGGTTCTCCGAAGTCCTGTAAAGGGGAGAGATGCCGGTGCTTCACCAGCTGTCATCCAAAAGGTGATGCAGGCTTTAGTTAACATTTGGGGCAATGTGAAGGGAAAGACATACCCAGTCAAAATGATGGAACTGGCAAGAGAAAGATGATACAAGATCAGCTTCTCTGGATGCTGAATGTGTTAATGGAATTGGTTAAAAAAGGGTTTGTTATTTTAACCACTATTGTGGCACGGTACATGGGCATCACCTTTCTGTGTCAGGGAGGCAGCTAATACCTGCACAGTCAATGGCACTGACACTGGTGTGGAACAACTTTGAGGAGGAGGAAGGTGCATGTTTGCTTTGGGACTGGATTGTGTAGACATGCTGGCTCTTACTATTCTCTGCAGTACGTGTGCTCTTAAGGCTGCTGTATTGCTTTGTTGCTGACCTGGTTCTTCAAGAAAGCGGATGCGGCAGAATTTGTCCAAATAAGAGGGTACCTCTATATTTGTCTTTTACTTGATGAGCTTGTTGGGTTAACACAACCAAGTTTATTTTTGCAAGCTGGGACATGGCAAAGCCCTTTTATTTTTCTTATTTCATCAGGAACCACAATTTTCTTCTTGGAACTAGGTCTTTAAGGGAAGTAAATTTTCCAAAACTTCAGATAAAATTGTCAGAACTGGCAACCCTGTTCAGAATTATCTGTAAAATTTAGTAAAAAAAAAAAAAAGGCCTAATTCTCAGTAACAGGTATAATTAGCTTTAATGCTTAATTACTCTGAGTCAACTAATTGGTTTCACTGGGACTACTCACAGTAATACTCCCAGTCAGACATCTGAGTGCCTTCAGAATCAGTCTTAAAGTTTGTAAGTTTTTGCCGTGTGACAGAAGTCATTAGTGCAGAAAGAATGTCTTGGGCTGTCTGCTTTCAGATAATATAAATGCCAACACTAATGAAATATTGTGTTATTAGCAGTTGTTTCTTGTGCTTAGACCTTAGAGCAGAGAATCAGTGTGAATTATTATACTTCTGCAGGAAAATAAAACTTGGCTGCCCTCATGCTTTCTTGATGACAAATACGCATGACAATGTTCCTCTAGTGCAGAAGGTGCATAGAGTGTCACGCTAACATTTTAGTCATACTGATTTAATGTATTTTACACGGTAATACAATTTGTTGATATGGTGAACTAAAAAAGTTTTCTTCATTCAGAATACTTTTTGAGTAAAATAATTTTATGATCATGCTATTACCATTTAGAATCATGCGATTCTGTTGCCTTCATTTAGACTGTATTGCTGTTCTTGTTTTATATTGGTATGCCAAGGCTGTAGCTTGGCCTTGGGTACATGGTTGCCTTCCCTAGTTTTGTGGAGTCATTGTTACTGAATATTTAAAAAATTATTGCCTTTCTGGTGGACTTTGTAATAATTTTTGTATCTTGAAATTACAGTTCAACCTCTAAGAAACAAAATGAAGACGAAATCCAAAGAACAACTTAAATGACTGGCAAATTCATCAAGAAAATAGGGAGGCAGTGTTGAAAAACTAAATTCCTGTGCTGCTTCTGCACTGCAGACTTGCTGTGATTTCTTTCTGTTTCTGAAGGATGTAAGAGAGGGGAAGTATGTGACAAGTGTTTGCAGGCTGATATACGGTATGGACACATGCCATTTCAGCAACGATGGGTAACAACTGCAGCGCATATTTCAGTTAATCAGAAAATCCTTGCTATGCATAATTTATGGTGCAATATCATTTTTACGGTTGGTGCTTACAGTATTTGGACAGACAGACATCTGGTTAATAGTTCATAGCGAAATTAAATACTTGATGCATTATTAATATGGAAGAGAAATTTCATCAAGCCTGAATCTAATTCTTTGCTAGAACGGGCTAGGTGATCTTTCAAGGTCCCTTCCAATCCCTGATATTCTGTGATTCTGTGAATGTCAGAAATAGCTAAAGCCTGATGTAAGCTTGATGCCCCAACTGGGGAGGAACTGGTGTGAGTATGGCACTTGTCTGCCTGTGTGTCCTTACTTCTGTTCTGTGGATAAAAAGAGAAGGAGTCTCCTGATGGTTAGTTTTGAGAACCGACTGGGGTGAACATCCTTGGGTATAATGTTCCTAGGTTCTCTCAGTCGGTCAAAAAACCAAAGTGTTACAACAGCGTTAAGCCATCAGAAACAGCCTTAAATTAAAAGAGTCTGTCTCAAGCTAGTCCCATTTCACCACAGTTTTGCAGTAAGTCAGAGGAATCTCTCTCAGAACAGAAAATATGCCCTCAGTTAGGATGAAATGAGAAATTAATAGTTACATTGTAGTATTCCTGGAGAAAGCGATGACTCCCTTCTGACATCTGTAATGGTCCTTTGTTTTCCCTGCTGAGATGATGATAATACAGCTTTCATACCTAACTTTGTTTCCTTCTGCGTAACTCTGTTTTCTTATAGTACAGAAGCGCTAGAAACAAATGCAGAGACCTTGATGTGGCTGTGCTTGATGCACAAGACATGCCTACTGTTTGGAGGAGAACAGCTCTTCCCCAAGCTCAGCCTCAGTTGCCAGAGCGTGTGGGCGTAAAGGTCATGTTGTGCAGATCGCTGGTGAAGAAGGCTGCAGTTGAAAATCTCATGCCATGCTCTCAGCTTCTGCCTCCTGTGGGGTTTTGTTGTTGTTTGTTGTTTTGTTGGCATCTCCCTTCTTCTGCCGCCTTTTCCATTCTCCTGTGTTTATCAAGGCTATGTATGCTGGCAGCAGCAACGTGTTGGCCTGCAGTTTCTTGAAGGCTGTCCTTACTGGGTTGGGTGAGTTGCGATAGCAGCATTTAAAGCTGTAATGGTCATGGTTGGGAACTATGGCTTTAAATGATCACCCTGTATCCTTAGGACCTCTGATAAAGAGCTGTGTGATCTAAATGGTGTTTCCATGAACCCAGTTAAGACAATCATTCCCCAGGGTGATGATCGCTCCTGCTGTCTGCTTAGTGAGTGCTCTTTGGGTCATTGTGGTTTATCGAAAATACTGAAGTGGAGAGTTAGGAAACAACTGCATTGAGGTGCTAATGAGTAGTCATCCTTTATATTCAAAGCAGCTTGGCATGTTCATTCATTCTTGAGCCAGATAATTTTGTCTTATCACTTCTTTGTTCATCATTCCTTATGACTTACACTACACATGAAGGCTTTTTAGATGTCATTGCTGATGAACGTTTTTCAAAAAAGTTTTAAAAGTTTGTTTCAAAATTAGCACAGTTACTTACAAGGTTGAAATAGCCAAAAATAAATGAAAAGCAATCGATCATTTGAATTTTCTCTGTGTGGAAGTATAGCAAAATCTTGGAGCATTTAAAAGTTAATAATAAAGAAATAACCAGGGTTAACTAATAACCTGTAAAGTAATAGCCTATCATTATAGCTCAAAAAGAAATCAATAAAGCTCGATTTGTAACTTAGTATTATCTCAAACCATTCTGTGAGAAATTTGGTAAGATTGCTCGAAATAGTATTTTGGGGCAAATTAGTTTATAAATAACACTGGGGGTTTTTAAAAGAAAACAGGACAGGCATGGCTGGATAATCTTGGGGGTTAACCTTGCAAGCTGTTCTCTCTGTAAGTAGTACGTGTCACAGCTCTGTCAATGTTAAAGGGAACTGAAGGAGGGAATGGCAAGAATATTTGGCAGGGAAATACCATTACACAGATGGAATATCGCTTTTTGTTAACGGGCTTCATGACGTAACAGTAGGAAACCAAGGGGGGAAAGAGTCACCAAGGTTAAGGCAGCGTAGGGCATGTGATATCATTAAAAAATAGCAGGGCTTACTAAATGTAGCTGCTCACACTTAATGGTGCCCAAGGCAGCAGAAGCGTGATTTTAGCAGCTACCCACCTAAGTGGATGTATATACTTAGAGGTATGTGTCAGCAGCCTGCAGGGACCATCTGTTAACCAGCGGGAGTTTAAATGGCTTAAAGTGAGTGGCAGAGGGATCACTCCAAAAGGTGTGCGCTTTTTCTTTCAGTTGCCCCAGCCGGTGGTGGGTAGACAGGTCACAAGCAGTGATGGGTCTTTCTTTCTTCCTCGTAGCTGTTTCAGGTTACATTTCTCCCTGTGGCTGTTGGCAATGCTTACGGGTATTTGTAGTCAACTGCAATTTAACGTGGTGCCCAGTGTTGAGAGGGAGCAAAATGTAGGACCTGTTTGCTTAGTTTTTTGGAGATACATCCTGCTTTTAAACTTCTTTCTTATCTCTGTTAAAATAAAAGTTTGTATTGGCAATATATCTGTGTGATGAATAAGGAAGCACTGAGCTTCCATTAAAGCTCACAACAGAAGCAGGTTATTGTCAGCACGAGGTAGAGGGATATACTGAAGAAGTGGATATAGTGACAGTATTAGCCATAGTAAAATCCAGAGTTGTTTTAGCAAAAGACCGTTCAAGACATCTGACCTTCCATGTAACTTTTTATCACAACACTGAAACACATTTGGTCTTGTTTATTCACTTGTGTCAAACTCTGGGATTAGGGTTTTGTGTGCAATAGCAGTTTAGTGTACCATAGCCACTAGTGTATACCCAGCTGCCTTTGTTGAATGGTACGTTGTGGGTGGTTTGCCTTTGGGAACAGAATGTTACACCCTTCTTAGAATTTTACACTGAATTTAAGGCACAGTTTTAAAATGGATTAAGCAAAAAAATGTAGGTTGGCTTTTGAAGAATGTGTTCTCGCTAGCTTAGATCAACTTTCGTATTTCAATTTTGCTGGTGTTCCTATCTTAGAAGAAGATATAGGACTGTATATAAAGATGCCCCTCATCTATTTGTCTTATTGGGTGGGAGGGGGTGCTGCTCACAGTGTGACCCCATAACTAATACTTCATTCAGTGAACACAAGAACGTATCTGTTGTTTAGTCTGAGGAAGAGGAGGCTGAGGGGAGACCTCATCACTCTCTACAACTGCTTGAAAGGGCACTGTAGAGAGATTGGTGCTGGTCTCTTCTCACGGGCAATGAGCGACAGAACAAGAGGGAATGGCTGCAAGCTGCAGCAGGGTAGGGTTAGGCTGGACATTAGGAAAAAATTTTTCACGGAGAGAGTGGTCAGTCAGTGGAATCAGCTGCCCAGGGAGGTGGTGGAGTCACCCTCCCTGACTGTGTTTAAGAGCAGATTAGATGTGGTGTTGAGGGATCTATTGTAGGGGAGAACTCGTAGAGTAGGGCTGATGGTTGGACTTGATGATCCCAAGGGTCTCTTCCAACCTAAATGATTCTATGATTCTATGATTCTATTGTCATTCCTCTGCCTTTAAGCGTGCCTTGAAGACTCCAGGATAACTCATCTCCAACCTCCATATGTGTCCTATCCATAAGAAAGAAGCTCAGAAGAAATCATACAGAAAGAAAGGATTAAAATTGTGGAGATACGACCTTTATTGTGTCTTCTCCAATCACAGTGGCCTTAACAAGTAAGCTTAATTGTTATTTGCTAACAATTCTCCTTCTCCAAATTTTGGGAGGGATCAAGACATTTTCTGGGCAGAACTGGTATGTGTGGAAGGAGGGAGAGAATGGGCAAAGTGGATTCAATCAGTAGGATGTATTTGCCTGAAAAGATAGTTGCACTGAAAAAAGATGTTCCTCTGTGCTAGAATTGAATGTGCTGGGTTTGAGGGTGGTGGTATTCCGCTTATTAGGTTTTAGAGGACTGTATTTTTTTAAAATTTAATGTCTCACTTCCCATAAAACATTACCAAACCAGTTTGTATAAATGTGTATTGTGGTTTATGTGAGCCAGATTTTTTATTGCCAGATCTTTTGTACCTTGTGAGACAACTGCACAGGTATTTATGTGTATCCTTAGAAGTTTTTGTTCTCATCTGTAAACTAGAACCTTGAGTGCTAATTTATTTCTTCGGACATAGTCCTCTGATGCTTTTCCCTTAGGAATCCCCTTCCTCAATTCTGTCCCATTCTGTGTGTTAAGGGGGGGTGCTCTCTCTGAAGGATGTGTCCTCCCTTCTGAAGTTTCCATCGCAGTCGTCTTTCCTTTGAGACTGGAGAACTAGCAGTTATTTGTAACAGAGCTTCTGCACATCCTTCTTCATATTGGCTAAAGAATTGACTGTAAAAGCCAATAAAGATTCTTCTTCAACCTTTTATCTACTGACTTACCAGTACCCTGAGACCACATTGGTCTCAGAGCAAAGCATTCATCTTGTGCAGAGAAGCTTCTTAGGGCATTGCAAAATTTTGTCACTGCATTTGCATGGTTTGCCCTGTAAGAATTATGACCATTACATTATAGCACACACCTCACCTTAGAAACCTTTTCTGCTAGCTTCATTATTAAGTAAAAGGAATACTTTTGTAAGTTTTTTCAGGCCTCTTTCTCTTCTCTTTACCCTCACTAAAATGGTACAAAATATGAGAAAATAAGTTTCCTTTTAATGCCATTTTGGATTAGTTCAGGGTGGCTTGAAAAGAAATGAAAAATTTTCAGAAAAATAGGTCTGACTGATTTCCTGTTCATTGAAATTACATGTCTGTCCAAAGGCTCTCATATATAGCTCTCTTATATAAGACGGATTTTGTTCCCCAGTGGGTAGGAAATAGTTATCAGAAGCTCTCCTTGCTTTTTACACTGTATCACAATGAGGTTCTCAAACAACCTTTAAAGGGTTGCAGGGTAATTAAAGCTCACTGGTACAGTGGTAACTAGATGGCTGTATTTAATTACTCTCTCTGTAAGGTAGGATTGCTGCGTCATATTTGAAATGCCCTTTGAGGAAGATAATGAAATATGTCTTACAGGAGCTTTCGTGTGATGATCAATGTTGTTAGTATTTAAATTTGCTGCAAAGTGAGCTTCTGTACACAGATAACACAGCTTCTGATAGATCACCATTACAGAATCCTGCTTCAAATAATTAAATACATATTCTATTTCAATTCTTTAATTAGCTGTGGGAAATCCAGAAATACCATCTCACAATGATACTGACTTCTCTATCCACCTCCTGCTTTAGCTTATTGTGACTGTGGGAGGATGCAGTTCTCCCTGCACTGATGTATCTAAGTTCGTCATTAGCAAACATCAGAAATGTGTTCCTAAATTGGTCCCTTAAGTTGCAAATGAAAATCCACAAAGTGGAAATCTTCATCTCAGCACCTTCTTTTTTTTTTTTTTTGTGTGTGTTTGTTTCGGAAAAGAGATAGTAAACTGGCACCCATCCCAAATAAAAGTGTTGGAAGAGTTGGTGGGAGCTGGGGCAGATGAGGTTCTTCTCATATATTCCAGTTAGGATGCTTGCGTTGTCTCTGGAGGCACAGCACAGACCCCAAGGTGCTGTCACACCTCCTTCAGAACTGTTTGCAGTTCTGCAAAGTATCACAGAATCATAGAATAGAATC
>VZTM01008009.1:0-43532 GCA_013400555.1 Jacana jacana
TTATTGTAAATTTTATTATGGTGGGGAGATGGGCAAGAAGTTGTGGTTTTCCTGCCTTCAGTCGTATTGAACTTGAGAAGGCTATGGCCTTCTTTTGCAGGGCAGATCATCATTGTGATATTGCAGATATTGCAGGGCAGATCATCATTGTGATTTTAGAAAATAATTTCAAGGATAAAATGAGCTTTATTTTCATTGTAAATTTCTAATAATATGTCGCTGGATTAAAATAACAGACTTAATAATTGTAACCTCAGATGGATGTGTGTACTGTATGGCACATAGTTAACATCAAAGTCTAATTTAAATCCCTGTCATTAAATAAGGAAGTGGAATAAAACCTACGCTGTCCTGGATTATTTGTGAAATATTGTATTATGATCATCTTAATCTATTAGGCCAGGTTTTTGTGGCTGTTTTTAAAAAGTATTTAGTGTGTGGATATGCCTGCATTTTTCATGAAATACCTTTGACTTGAGGTAAAGATGAGACATTGCATTTTATCATTCAACATGAATATATAAAATCTTGCAAGGAAAAGACTTCTTTATTATCATTTCAGCAATCTCTGTTTTCCAGATTGAAATGAAAAAAAAAAAAAAAAAGGAAAGAGTTCATTGTTATTTGCACCACTAAAGATGAAAAAGCAAAAAAGGATAATTGCAGTTCCTCACAATGTGAGTGACCTCACAGAAATTATTTCAATCTGTTAGCAATTTGTTCTCATTCTTTGCACATGGTGTGAAAAATTCAGGGCTTTTTTTTGTCAGAAATACCCTCGCATTCTCATTTTTAAGCATATCAAAAGGCAAAATAACAAAAAATGAATTACTGAACTAATGGTTCTGTGTTACAGTCGTTGCCACGTAGCACTGGCCATAATGATATTCAATGGAAGTTTAGTTTTGGTTTACCACACCAAATCTATATTTATGTAAAATGCTAAACAATATCAATCTTCTCTGTCCGTGTTTTACCTATGACAGTGGCAGAACCAAAGTTATTTGAAAGCACTGCCCCATGCATGAGCACAAAAAAAAAGTTTTGTTAGATTTGGAGCAAAGCAAAGGCTATAGGTGAAAACCAATTCAAAATCAATGTTTTAACAAAACATGTTTCAATTCAGCATGGGTTGGTTTTTTTTTAAAGTAAAAGTGGGTCAAAAGTTTAACAATCTCAATTATAGATATATATATATTAACTTGCATTTTTTGACATTTTAAATTACTGAGAGTTGCTACAAGAGTCAATGTCAACAAATTACTCAGCTCAACACAAACAAAGCCTGCAGATCACCCAGATCACAACTAAATTGGTTCATGGATATGGATAGTGCTTCATAATTTTTGCTCTACTTCTTTTGCTACCCACAGCCTTTTTTTTTTCCTCCAGCTCAGAGATCCCCCGCAAAGTAAGAACAGAATCAAGACAAGCCTTGTTCATTTCTCCCCAGAGATAGATTCACTAAGACCACCCCAGAACAGTGAAAAATAGCTGGTGGGTGGGAAAAGAGGTTCATATAAGTAAACGTGTATTGAGTGGTCTAAAAAAAACGGTGCCATGAAGCAAATTTTGAACAGAACTCAAGGATGAATAAAGGTGACTAAAGACTATGTTCGAGGCTCTTACTTTCTTAAGTGAGTATGAAACAAGCAACAATTTCCAGGACCGCCTGAAATGTAAATGATAGGAACTGAAGAATGGCAGCGCCACTGCCAAGAGGAATTTTCCATCCTGTAATTACATGGATTGCAACCAAAGCCCCCTTCTATGCACTTCAGGCTGGAAAAGCAATATTTTTCTTTCAAATACACTTAAAAATATAATAAAATATTGCACACAACCACCTCATGCAAGAACTCCAGACATATCACATTTAGACAATCTAAGGTATAGGCAAGAGCTGCAAATCTATGGATACACATCATTGAAATGTGTATCCATACTACATGTAAATATATTTTTACAACAAACTTTTAATAAAAGAAAACAAAAATAGTTTCTCTTTTTTCCTCTGCCCTTTTCAAAATTAATACTCTTTTTCTGTTTCCCTCTACTCCTTTCCCTGTTGACTTTTTCCTGCCATTTTTAGATTCTTGTCCCTCTTCCTCCATTTCCATGTGTATTCTTTTATTCATCTACCTGATGTTCCTCCTCTTCCTCTCCCCTCTTATTTCTTTGCATTCAAATAGCAATGCTGCCTGGGACATAGCCTCTGTCTAAACCAGCCTCAGCTAGTTTACACCCACTGCTTTCATGAGAGGGCACTCAGGGCATAAATGTCTTTTTCCCTGGTACCTCAGTGTCCATTATATCCAAGCACAGTCGTGTCACAGCATGGTCTAAAAATAATAATAGAAAACTTATTGCTTATG
This sequence comes from Jacana jacana, assembly GCA_013400555.1. Lineage (NCBI taxonomy): Eukaryota > Metazoa > Chordata > Aves > Charadriiformes > Jacanidae > Jacana > Jacana jacana. The sequence goes on from VZTM01008009.1 coordinate 2,376, forward strand.
GGGCTTTATGCCTGTTTGCTGTTCGGAGAAAACAGTACATGTTTTACTGTGCTAGCTTTTTTCTTTTCTGCTTTTGCATTTGTTTTCTTCAATAGCATGTTAAAAAATAAAATAAAGTGTCTTTTTTTCCAAGTAATGTTTGTTATCTCCTCCTCCCATCTCTGCCAGACTGGACCACTCAACCGTAACAAAGGCACTTGTCATGCACAGCAACTAGGGAAACACCAGGACATGAAGGAAGATTGAAAACCCTGTTTGAATTGCAAACCTTATTTTACAATTTGAGACTGAAGTTTGTTTCTGGTTTCATGGAATGGATGGTGAGATTTTTTAAAAAGATGTCTTCTGATGAATATTAAAGCCATGTTAATATCAGTGAAATGTTTATAAACAAAATTCCCAGAGGACTTGGCACAAATAGAGACCTGGGTTCAAGATGAGACAGAAGCCAGATAAGTTTCCCAGGTATCAGACAATTGCCTTCATGTCTTTTCTTGACATCATGAGGTTTTCAAGGACAACACTCTGCCCTAGTATTCTTTCATGTAATTAACTCACAGGGTAATCAACAGGATGTATAGCTGAGGAGCTCTGAAGAGACTTTGTCTGGATAGAAAACATTAAAATGAAAGTTTTTGTTGCTGAATATACATCTATTCACAAAAGCTTACAGCTATTTGCTGCATTTTCTGTAATTTAAATATGTTTAATCTTCAATTATATTAAAACCTATTGATGAGGAGAGGAGGTTCTTTTAATAGAGTGCTAGAAAGGCATTCTCAAAGCCTTCTCAATCCTAGCCTGTCAATTCTTTATCAAGATGTTCTTCCAAAAAATCCACCTTAGGTTGTGATAAACCTGTATCCCAGAAGTACATGAGCTTGAGAAACTCTGGATTTGTCTACACTTACACAAAAATGTTTCTCTTGGCCAAAAAGGAGAAAAAAAATCCCTGGATCAAGAAACACATTAAAATATATTTTTTTTGAGGTTGAATTTAATAGAATAGTACAGTTCCTAGTTTATATAATTTTTAATAATTTTTTTAAAGGAATGAATGAAATTCCTGTATCCAAGAGATTTCATCTTTGGAAACATTTTATTGAATAACAAAAATAGCAATGAATTCTGCTGGGATTCACTTGATTATTGTAATTTACTGTTAAATCGAGCCATCCAGTGCATCCATAAAAACAGAATAATTGACTTATTTCTTTGTCAATAGAATTGTAACCTTCAGAAGTATCAAATTCATAACTGAATACTAAACAGCAAATGCCATAACAAGAGCGGATGTTAGACACTTGGGGGATACCCTCCTTGAACAGATTTCTTCCTTTTTTATGCCTATTTCTTGGTTAAAGTATTAGGTGGTTTTGTGGCCAGGCAGGTGCTCTCTCCATTCTCCTCTGCACATTTATCCAGCCTGTTTAGACTGTAGTCTCCTTGCCATGAGGAAATAGCAAGGTACACAGGAAATTCTGTCTCACCATGAGGAAAAACTTCTTTACTTTGAGGGCGGCAGAGCACTGGAACAGGCTGCCCAGAGAGATGGTGGAGTCTCCCTCTCTGGAGACATTCAAAACCCACCTGAATACATTACTGTCCAGCCTGGTCTGAGTGACCCTGCTTTGGCAGGGAGGTTGGACAAGATGATCTCTGAAAGTCCCTTCCATCCCCTACCATTCTGTGATTCTGTGATTAGGAGTTAGGGCAATGCCATGCACTGCATGGCCCTCATTACCTATTATTTATAGAGCGGTAAATAAAGTGCTTTACTAATTGGTTAAATAATCACAATAGATTTTTTAAGAGCTCTTTTTAGAGCTCTTGTTATGTTGCTGGAATAATTTAATTTTTCTGTATAATGATATAATGCCTTTTTGCCATTATTTTGAAATGCTTTTGGTAAAGAACTGTCCCCCTGACACAGCAGAAAACAACTCCACCGCATTTAGCTTTGTAATACTCATCCATACATATTTGCCACATTTCATGTTATGGTTCACTGTTCCACCGAACTTAATGTCAAATACGATCTACCTGCAAATTTGAGCTGCAGTATTTTTGGCTACTCTGCTATTTGCTATGGAATGTTGCCTATGTTCACTCTTCAAGTGAAGCCGTGTGCCTTGACAAAGAAGCAGTAACCATCCTCCATCCGGATGCAGACTGGCACCAAAAAAAAAAGATAAACAACTCATGCTTCCTTCAAAGACTTTAATTCTGGATTTATGTTGTGTTTCATGTTTAAAATAAAAATTATTAGGCCTTGAAAGCAGAAGGTACCCATGGAATGTGGGAATATAATTTCCAGTACACTAATAAAACGTTTATGAAAACAATCTTTCATTTCCTTAGAGTATTATTACATGTATATAAGCAGATTTAGATGGCTATATGCTTATGGTATCCAACCAGACAAGAAAATTATGGTGTATATCTAAGTCCATCCAGACGCAGGAGAAGAGTTGCCCCGGTCATGACTGCCAGGGACACACAACTCTGCCGCCTCAGGGAGGAGGCAGTTGCTCCACACACCACTTCAAGTGGAGGGGGCTCAGGAAGTGTGAGTGAGCACAATGAATAAGACAAAGGAAAACCCTATGGCATCCTTATAAAGGCCTTCTACAGCAGGCTACTAAGAATCAGGAGAGCAATCCCCTGGCTAGGCAGCGTTGCTGGGACATACAGAACTGGCTCACTTAGTAGCAGTGAGGAATGGTTTGAAGGACATTAATCATTTCTCCCACAGAGAGTGGCAAAAGCAATTTGTGCAGCAATTACTAATAGGAGAGGATCAGTTAGACCACCTAAATGCTTACGGGTAGTTTGTGTCATCTTTTCCTGGTGTTCAGACACACAGATAGCAGGACTGGAGCCATGACCACTCTCAGTGCTAATGAGACCTTGTATTGACAAACAGGCCAGAAAAAAGGAGACAGCAAGTAAAAAAGGAGATAAATCTTCTCTATAACAAGTTACAAAAAAAGCACAAGGAATTCTGATAACAGTTGTAATGGAACAATAGAAGACCAACACAAAAGCATTCTCATTATCCCTGAATTAAAAACAAATTAACAGATCTTTTGTAATGTGTATTAGACAGGCATCTGCCTGAAACAGAATTAAATCTTGACAGCATAGTCAAAATGGGATAATTCTGACAATGATAGCAAGTAAATATCCTTGAGGCAAATTTAAAGTTGCTGTCCAAAGAGATCTAACATGTCACAGTGGGATTACATAAATACAGGTTGACTCAGACTGGCAAAGGGAAGGTGAAATAGTTGCCCTTTGTCTGAGCATACCCGTCACCTGAACTGGGGTAGATTTTGAACTGGGACTGGAAAAAAGAATCATTATGAAATGGCATTAGAAAGTGTATTAAGATATCTTTAACAACAGTCATGAGATCATGTTGTTAACTATTCATGGCAACAATACTGTACAACTTTTCTGCTCAGAATAACACTACGCTAACAACTCCAGATTTTAATTTCACCTCTCCTACCTTGCAAGTGATATTTTGCCTTTCCACTGTCTTGCAGGGTAATAATATCAGAAAACAGCGTTGTTGAAAAAAAGCTGGGTGGAGGGAAGTTAGAAAAACTTCCATAGTGTAGGTGAGGGCCATCTGTGATAGAAGATGGTGAGATGGTATTTGGAAAAAACACATCTTTCAGAAGTTTTATGAAAACAGGAGATGTACAAACTGGAACAGGCCTATTGGCGAAATATTTCCAAAATAAATACAGATACATGATTTTCCATTCCAGTTTGCCTTGCAAGCAGGTGTCTTGCACCAAACCAGAATTCTGCAGGCAGACAGAGAACTGGATTTTGCTCGTTATCTGTTTCCTGCAGACACTGACAAATGAACCAAAACCCCAGTCAGTGACCAGAGTTAGTAAACGCCAAACTGTAGGAAACAGTCAAGGTTTTAATGTAGTTGCTCAGTGTAGGAAACGATCAATGTTAATGAGACTTCCAACAAGGCGCCTGTTGTAGAGAAAAGGGCTGTTTGGCGGCAGTTGACTAATGCATGATCTAAGCATCATCACTCTGATGACTAATCTAACAACCGATGGCAGTAAAGAGAACCCTGCCTCTCAAAACCTCACCTGCAAAGCTTAACACCATTGCTTATCACCACTAAGCTACAAGTCTTCAAGAATAATTTCAGCGCTCCTGTGTCCAGGGCTGGGAAAGAGCCACAAGTCTCCCCAAGGGCAAGGCTTTCAGTGCCGACATGTGTGACAAGCTGTAAAGCTACCAGGCAGAATAAAGAGGATTTTCAGCAATGTCAATGGGCAGCAGCTCTGCAGCAGCCCAGATGCAAAAGTGCCAAAGTAACAACATCCCCACAAAAGTGTTATTTTTTTTGGCAAGCCCAAGGAAATTTCACTCCACATTTGAAAGCTATAAAACTGATCAAAGCATTTCTCAGGATTCTCTAGCATGAGATCTCATCTGCTTGCTGTACTACACAGTGCAGGAAAGTGACTGGATTGGAATGAGGAAAAAGAAACAAACAAAAGAAAAAAGAAAAAGAAATAGTAACAATTAATCCTGTTTTCTCCTGGTGAGGAGCAATGTTGTTCTACAATCTTTCTTCATGCTTGTACAGCTCAGTGGAGACAAAGGTGAATTTTAAGCAAAGTGTATCCCTAAAGCAAACAAAATTTGTGATCTGAAGGAAGTGAATTTCCCAGCTTTGAAGCCCAGTCATAGGACCGATAGACGAGGGTTTCTTAACACCACTACTCATTCACATTGCTTCTTCTGTCACATTCACAGTCACTCAGTGAAGGTGTGCCAGCTTACCTGACAGTCGTCTCTCAAGACATTATCACTTCAAGTAGAATAAATCGGAGTGCAGATATGTGCAGCAAATTATTCCAAAGAGTAAATTAAATAAGATTATCATAGATACGTGCACTTTTCAAATACAGAGATTTATGAGTGGCACATTTTTTTCTAAAGCAACAGTATTTTTTAAAACAGTCTTTTAATAAACCAGACAGTAGCCAGGAAGTGGACTTGCAGTCCTCCCTGGATTTAATCTGAATTGAAATGCAGTAACAAATAACACATCTTTTTTTTTCAAAAGGACCTTTCAAACCGTACTGCTATTCTTATGCCTCACATTTAATTCATTAATTAAGACATTTCCACAAAAAATAATAAGGACCAGAAAGTGGAGTAGGGCACAGAGGAAAATGAGATTGAGCTTTGCTTTCTTTATAACATCTATATACCTAAAGGAAAAGATGGGTTTGTTGAGGTAGAGAATCTTTCATTTTCTGGAGGACAATTGCCATCTCAATTTTTTCAAAATTCAAGTATAGACCAGAAAACGGGTGGTATTTTTTCCAACATTATATTTTCATTATGTTAATTCAGATAGCAAGTATCCACTGTTTTTTCAGATCAGATGGATATTTAAGGTGATTATTTCTTTTATGTATACATACACATTTTAAGAAATTGCATGCTGTTGGCTTCTGAAATTGATTTCTATTCCCCCTTTCTAAGCTGATAAATGCAAAAAGTGTATATCTGCTTGGTGACATTCCCAATATATAAATGCATACTTTCAGCAAAGGCATGCCCTTTCCCAATGTATTTTTTTTTTAGGTTTGCGTTTAACAAAATAACTGCAAATGTCAGGTATTAGAGGGGTTGAAACAACCTTTTCTATTTTGTTGTCTTTAGAACCCCATCTTTTATTCATGACTTCTCTCTTGGTGCTGGAAGGGAGGCTGTGTTGCTATAGCAATGCCCTGCATATCCTTGTGGATAGCTTACAGTTTCACTTTTTTTGAACAACAAAGAGCCATTGATACTACATGTTGCCAAAGGTTACAAAAGTTGAATTCTAAAATGGAAATATTTCTTCTGCAAGACTGCATAGGATATATGTCATGCAAATTCAAAGCTTCGAGTAAAAATACAGCCCTTTTGTGAATACGGATGAACCCAGTATAATACTGTTTGGCTTCAATATATTATTCAGAAGAAAAGTATTTAAAATATACTCATTATCTACTGTTTTCAAGATATAAACGTTCAAATATGTACAACCTACTCTTACACCTTTCTGACCTGTTGTAGAAATAAAACCTTTCTACATTTTAACGGTTCTGGATAATAAAATGCAATCTCGTATTCCAATTATGATTTAATGGTAAATACACTCCCAATGTCAGAGAATAGTCACCTTATAGAAGCTTCCCTGCCCACAATGGATATTAAATATAGTCGAGTGTCCTTCAAGACTTCTCAAGTATGGTTTTTGTTCCTACCCTAATTGATTTCTCTTCTGTCAGGTTTGAGTCCCACAGATAGATGTTTACATAGTACAAATTCAATAACGGTTCAACAAGTTAAATCAAATAAAGAGTTAGGTGGAAGAAATTAGGGTTACAGTCATAAAAAAGAAATTTATACTGGTGATTCAGCAGGCAGCACCAAATGACTCAGAACAGATCAAAGAGGGTAACAGGGGCAAAACATCTACCGTCACCACTATAGATCAGTAAATCAGAGAGGAAATCCAGACTTTTCCACCCTCAAAGTGCAATGCAGGTGGAACAAGTACCTCCCATGATGGGTTTACAGCACATATTCACTGCCTCGCTCCTACTGTGCTCACCAGAGGACCAAAGCAATTTCCGAAGGTGTTTCAATGGAGTGATTCAGTTTCTTGTGTAATCCTTCTGGCACCGCTGCCTGGCAGCCACAAGGGCCAGGTTCAGTCCCTGAATCACTAAAACACTTAAAAGAAGCCTGCCTCACTCTCTCTCCCACAGAAACCTGGCACACCGAGGCCACTGCTCGACAGATGCACCGGTCTGAGTCCCTCCTGTGCCTGAAAGGCTCATCCCAACCCACTCCCGCCTCATGGCCGCACTGATGCAGCGGTCTGCTGGGGCCCTGCGGGAGATGAGCTCAAGAAGATAGCTGTCCTTCCACTCAAAATCTCTTCTTTAGTTTCCATATCTCACACGATTTACCGACCCATGAACAGTTGCTAACATGACCACAGGGGCAGGGTGCAACTGAGTAAACAAGGGGCCATTCATCAAATACCATCCTGACAGGACCAGTTGGGTTCTGGACAATCTGTCTCCACTCTCAAGCAGAGAGTAAGGTGTGTGGGCTAAACAGACTTCAACTGGAAAAGAAGAAAAAGCAGAGAACCTAGCAATTCTCCTGACCATGTCCTCCTCCAGGTGCTCCTGATCCCATGCTCCTCCTGAGGACCTGATCTCCTGGACCTGGTTCTTCTGCTGAGGACTTAGTCTGCTGGTGCTGCTCTGCCACCCCACCTTCCACGGCACTCCTCTTGTGCAGTGACATACCAAATCCTCCCAGGATCCTTGTCCCAAAGGAGGGATTCACCAGTGAACTCTTGGATCCTTGAAGATTTAGAACCTCACTTTTTTTTTCTCCCCACACCCTGAAAACCAGAATTTGTTTATGGTGGCTCCTTCACCTCAGGAAACAGCTAGGCTGCTTGAGCTTTCCCCAACTTTACAACAGTTCTGTTGTCCCCCATTTTATAGCTTTATTTTACAGCTCAGAAACACCCCTTGGAAACTTAAGAAGCTGCCAAGAGGGACAAGTTGCATTTCCCCAACCTTCCAACCCATTTCAGCCATTGCTTTCCCAAAAAAGGGTCCCAAAGGCAGAGAAGAGCTTTGAACGCAGGCTTCCCAGAGAAACACTGATCTTTGTCATTCTTTACGGCCACAGTCAGGCATATAAGGAACTATTACAACAAACGAAAGACTAGAGTGAAGATAAAGCACTCCACAACATCAGCTACCACAGTTCTCCAAACTGCCACAGAACATTTTGTAAAAAACATACATTCCTGTTCTTACGTGATGACAGTGCCATAAAGCTTGCTAGAAGTTCCTTTCTGGCCACTTGCAGGCCTGTTTTGTTTGAGCTTGTCCCCACCACCGCCACCAAAAACGATCCATTGGAAGGGTCTTTAGACTGTGACTTTATTGCCTATAGGAAACCAGGAGAGGCCGGAGAGCAACTCCTGTTTTTCTCCCTCAGCCAGCTCCATACCATTGCCCTGGGGCCCATGCAGCACCAGTGAGTGTGGCAGGAACTGCCAGTACAGGGATGATAGAAGGCAGAATCCAGGCTGTCTGTAAATTCTGTTTGCCTCTATGCTATTTGATATCATGGCCTTTTTCTGGAGGATTTTGTCTTGCTGCAAGGGGAGAAGACATGTGCAATACTGCCAGGCCAGGAATGCTGCACTCAGCCCCACTGCTCATAGGTCTGCTATTGAGCCCAGTACACCTGATGCACAATTCTCCTTATGCCTCTTCTTGGAAATTCACCTCAAATCCACGGTGAAGCCCAGATTTTTGCCGGCGTGTTGGTTGTGACTGACTGGTAATTTTGAATTCAGCCATGACACAAAAATATTCTTATCCTTCTACTGAAATGTGAAACACCAGTTCCTTCTAGACCACCTCCCCTCTAAATGGTTAATCATACCTTTCCCGAAGCTCAAAACTGAGGGCACCTTGGACTTACATTTTGCTGATGGTTTCTTCTATCTTACAGCCCTCACAGAAGTTCTGTCAGGTGCTAGGGCTTCAGGCAGGACATTAGTTTCACTTCATAGCAAGAGATGTGTCAGCACAGCAGGGAAGGTAACCAACCTCCTGTTTAAAATAAAATTAACACTCAGTCTGGTCCAAGGCGTGCATTACTATATACAACTGATAGACTATACATAGGCAGCTTTCACCTCCCAAACTTGTACCTCCAAAATCTGGGCCAAGCTGTGACCATGAGTCAGTCAAGCTGGAACCCAAACTAGTCAGGTTAGCAAAGCCTCAGGTTGGAAAAACCTTGCAATTATCACATTTATATGTCTGAATCTTTTATGCTCATTTTCTGGGGCTTTCCCTACTGGTAGACCGCTTATGAAAACCAGCATTTGTGGGTTGCACAAAACAGCAGTTTGAGGTGATTGGAACATTTTCTTTCATGAGTTTGTTTGCAAAAATTAATTGCCTTTATCAGCTGTTTAGCATTCAGAAGGATTTTTGTTTAAGTGGTATCCAGTGTTTGAAAAGCTACTAATTCAGTAACAAATGTATTTGTTGCCCTCCTACTTTAACCAAGAGTACTACTTTTTGTTTCCCTGCTTGCTCTGATTTCCACTGCAACTAAACTACATCATAAACTCTTTTCCAGGAGAGATACTTACCTAACCCCCATGAATTACCGGCAATACTGGTCACCACCTGTCGCTCCCAGGTTCTCAGCTGGCTGTCCTTATTCCTAAACCCTCTCTAGTCCTATTCTCCTGCTTGCATCATACTGCTAGTCTGGCTTTTGACCCCTTATACATCCTTCTTCTCTTCTCTTTTCTGAGATGTTCTACAAATATCTTCTTTACCTTATGTCTACTCTCACAGTGCTAAGTTCCCTCTCAACATGCTTTTAAGGGTGAAGTCTTCATTTATAGCCATAGATCATATGTGTAAAAACTACTCCTGGATAAAAGCAGTTTTATACTCAAGGTTGGTTCTAAACAACAAAGAGATGTCATGGGCTAGATTTATAAAAGTCTTATTTCTATCATGTTTGTCCCCACTTCATTGTTCTGTTTAGACATATGATTTCACACTGTAAATTCTAAATAAACCTACATACATTGGACCTCCCTCTGAAACAGAGGTCAGTACTTATTGTCAGATAAAATCTACAGGAAGATGGAGCTGAAGTTAAGATGCATGCAACGATGACTTGGGGTAAAACCATTACAGCACTGAATTGTAACCATTCTGAAAATCAGACTTTATAAAACCCTTGGAAGATCAGGCTAGGTCACTCTGGAAATAAATCCAAATATATGAAAATATATAGGCTATCATTATATACTTTATTTTTTTCATATTCAAAGGCTTTACTTACTGCCTGAAATAAAATGAGCTAATAATCATGAGATTCTGATTAAGCAAATATAGTTGTTAAGGCCAAGTTCAGAGACCTGCAGCCATTCCATGGAGCAATATTGAAGCTTATAATTCTAGCACAGCCTTTAAAGAATTTGTTCTTAAAAGTATAATGGTAGATGCTATAGCAGTCCATGAGAAACTGAAAATTTCCACAACTGAAAAAAGGGCTCTTAGATGGGGGATTTTAGCACTTGACCTCCCAGATAAATCCACTTTTAAAAGCACACTTCACTTTTTATGTTTCCTTGCCCTCACAGCGGAAGGGATATTCTTACAGTCATTCACAGCAAAAGAAAAGATGCAAAAACTTTTTACAGGACTGAGGTTTTGTGTTCAAATTAATTTTCATAGTGAAATAGATTATTTTGGTTTTTTTAAGAAAAGACTATTTCTTAGTCCATTACATTTTGTGAAGAAAATCTCTGTAGCTTTTCTATATTAAAGAGGTACTTCTTGCACAAAGCACAACTCCATGTTCAGTACAGTATGTTGGATGGTTATGTTGAGGACGTACATTCTAGACAATTTCTTCGGTGTTTCATATCAAAGTGGTAGGATAGGCGTAATTCTAAGCAGCAGTATTCAACAGCTGACCTGTACGTGCAAATACTGTAATACATTGCTATTGGGCAACTTCCAACATCCAAGTGATAAACCTTGGAAAGAATTTTACAAGTGATACGAAAGTTACGTTAGAACTTATTATGTACAAGAGGGACACAATGAAGTGTCCAGGAAGTGAGAAAAGAGGATGTTGCAGATGCTTAATAAGAAAGATTTTTCTACTCAAAATAACAGAATTTGAAGAGCAAGTATGGGGATTTGGGCACTCCGGAGACATGCAGTACTAACTAGCAGAAGGGTTAAGTATTAAGCAGAAGCTATCTTACCGAAGGGCACTAATAGTCTCTCTATATTAACTGTTAGTTAACATGATCTGTTGCCTGTTTTCCCAGATTATGCAGAGTAAATTAACCCCTTCAATGTTGTTTGAGCTTACAGAAATAATGGACATAAAAATTAAGGCTTTACTCAAACATGTCACACCATTCATCTAAATTAGATGCTTTTCTTTTGATCTCCAAAGGTTTAATACAATACTTCTTCATGTGAAGAATTAGTCTTCTGCTTGTTCAAGGTGTTTTATGTCTCTCTCTCTCTCTTGTCTTTCTCACTTCCTGACAACAGCAATTAACAAGTGGTGTGTCCATCACAAATTGACAAAAACCATCAAGGCTTTCCAGCATCCCAAGGAAGTTCACAGCATCCCTCTGAGTCTAGAAGTGATGAATGGAGTTTCAGCATTTTCTCTTTGATTTTCTTTAGGTCTGTTTTAATATAGTTTAGACCATACTTCAGTTGCTAATCAGTTTATTTTTAATTAATTTTAAGATTAATCAAACAGTTCATTCAGTATCCATTTGAAAGAAATTAAGCATATATTTGTATACCTATGACTTGGTACACGTATGCCCTTCTAAATCTGTATACATGTTTTAGATAAAAGCCAAGATTTCAGAACGTTCTAGAAACATGAAAAGGAGACTGTGGTAATGCTCCAGAACTGGCCAGGACAGTTGCACTCAGGATTCAGCCTCTCCCTATACAATCCAGAACACAACTTTAGAACCTCTAGAAGTTTCAGAAGTTTTGCATCCCAACAAAGAGGAAGTAGGACAGAAACAACAGGAAGCCTGCATGGCTGAACAAAGAGCTCCTGGAGAAAATCAGACTCAAAAGGGAAGCCTACAGAGGGCAGAAGCAAGGACAGGTGGACTGGGAGGAATAAAGAGAAATTGTCTGAGCAGCCAGGGATCAGGTTATGAAACCTAAAACACTGGTAGGATTAAATCTGGACGGGGCATCAGGGGCAACAAAAAAAAATTCTATAGGAATGTTGGTGGTAAAAGGAAAAATAGAGAAAATGTGGGCCCTCTCTGGAAGGAATCTTCATTCCCAGAATATGGAGAAGACTGAGGTGTTCAATGACTTTTTTGCCTCTGTCTTCACCAGCAAGGGCTCTAACCACACAACCAAGTTGCAAAAGACAAAAACAAGGACTGGGAGAATGAGAAACTGCTCACTGTAAGAGAAAATCAGGTTCAAGACCGTCCAAGGAATCTGGAGGTGTACAGATCCATGGGACCTGATGAAATCTATCCATGGGTCCCGAGGGAACTGGTGGATGAAGTTACCAAGTCACTGTCCTTCATATTTGAGAAGTCATGGCAGTCTGGTATACAGGTTTACACACTCTTGGTGAGAATCTTGGCTACTGACTACAAATAGACTCAGGAATTTTCTCCTTGCTGTTTCTGTGAATGCTCCCTAGCACCCTAAAATTTGTATCCAACCAAAGCTAACTAATCAGCTTCAACTGGAATTTGCAAAATATTTCCTTTCTCTTGAAACTTTGTCCTGAAACAAATGTCCTATTGGGCATATGAATTATCAGTCAAATCAAGAAGGGCACTTGCATTTCTTCATTTTCAGCTTTGAGAACCACAATTAATAACTGAAGAAACATCTGCTACCTACAGAGAGAGTGCTGTTTACTACTTTATAGCAGGATGTTTTACTGTGGAACATATTGAAGGATGAAGGGAAATTCTTTTCTCTGCTCTCCTGTCATTTTCAGGTATAGCACATATGTTTGAAGACAGTTAATAACCAAAAAATAATTCTGACTTAAATTAGCCCCTGGATTCCTCTTTATTCATTGCACAGTTCCAGATTGCATAAGAGATCCCACAACACCCACTACAGAAACCTCTTGGCAAGAGGCAAACAAAAAGAGCATCCTTTCCAAAGGGCTGATTTTCCACATGGCAAAACCCTTAACAGTGATGGAAACAATCTGGCAAGAAGCAAAGGAAAAATGACCAGAACCATTTTTGATCAAGGTCATTTTATCAAATTTTATACCAGAGGGTAATCACAGGAGACAAGAGCATAACACAAGAATTAAACTGATATTGCTGTGTGTGCATAAAACCAGTACTGTTTACAAAGTCCTAAGATTTTAAGTAACACAGTCCTATAATCGGTATATAAAATACTATATATACCGATTTATATACACCGATTACCGAGACTGGGTAAAATCAAACCCAAGTTGTCTGAGGCTTCTTGCAACGGCAGCAATTCCTCTTCTGAGGTGATGCATGAGGTTGAAGTGGCGGTTACATCCAGGCACAGGAGGTGGTGGTGTGCTGCCCCCCAGAGACTGCATTGATTGCTTCTCTCAACACGTTCTCCAATATTAACAGCAAAAATCTTTCGTTCTTATTTTGCCCTAGGCCCAAACAACTCTGATCTAGTTAGTTCTGAGCTATTATATGCCTTGGGAGCCATGTTAAGGTACCTAACCGTTTCCTTTACTGCTGTAGCAGAAACTGATTCTAAAGGCAATAGGTAGGTGCAGAGTCTTCATGATTTTTGTTATTGTGTGTCTGAAGTTTCCAATATATCTGCAGTCATAAAAACGTTTGGATGTTTACTGTTTGCTCACACAGAATCACATATCCCCACATACTGCTTCTTTGTGCTTACATTTAAGAAAGTAACACAAGAGATTTGACTGCAGCTTGTCTTACCTGCTTAGTAACCATCAAAAACTTACCATGCAGAGTACAACTTCCCATCCATTCTTCCAAAACCTCCCTAGACACCCAAGTTCTTGTTCACTTTTGGAAAAACAGTTAAATGTCACAATTGCAATGGAACCAAAAAGCATACAAAGTCATGGACAATTGCCCAATATAAGAAATAGGGGTTTTTTTCATTTCAAAAAAACTCCCAGACCTAGAAAGTAAAAACTCTGTGCTCAGTGCTCTGCAGATATTTGGGTTTTAATTAGACCTCTCTAATCTTCCCTGAGCAAATCAGGTTCAGCTGTCTCTTCCTTTCTGGTCCTCTATCTCAATCTCACCTGGCTCCCTCTCTTTCTTTTTTTTTTTGGCCCCCTTTCTCCCTCATCTTTAAACCAGACTGAGCATTCCCAAAGGACTTCTTTCTGCTTCGTGCCTTTTCTTTGTAAAATTCTCTCCTCATGTTGTCACTCTCAACTGTATGTTTTACAATCCTGAAACTCCAGTCTATACTTAAAATTAATAAAGTGTGGAGTTCAGATTCCCACAGTATTTTTCAACTAATTCTTACTGCTTTAGCATCCTCCCCCCACCTCTACATCCACATATCTCCTTCTTTCTCTCCACTTTGTCTTAATTTTGACAAAACCACAAAACTAAACAGAAAAAACCTGGGAGAGAATAATTGCTGGAAGGTATTATATTGTCAAGTAAAATAAATTATTCATTTCTCTTCTACCCTTCATTGTGAATCAAAATGGAAATTTGTTATTTGCAAGAAGCTGAGAGCTTGCCATATTGTCTGTCTTCTGCTGCAGAAAACTCATATGCATTTTCAAGACAGGAGAAGTGATCTAGAAAAGGCAGAGCTAAGTCTGTGGGAGGTTGATTACAAAGCAAGTGTACATCCTCTAGGCACCAGACAGCTCGAATCCAAGGGTTTTTCCTGAAGCAAGTTGGGAATGATGTTCAGGAAATACAACATAAACTCACATGTATGTACATGGTTTCCTCCTATCTGCAGGGACATCTACCACCCATACAAATTTTTGAGGGATATTTTCACAAGATTGAAAGCAAGATCCACAGAGATAAATAGTCAAGGCATATCACCATCAGTTCATCAAATGAGCAAATTTGACAACTGAGCTCAAAACACCTGCACGGGGTTTAGGATGTTTTTCACAGCTCTTCTGTTAATCTTCATGGAAAGCTCTTCTCCAATGGACTTCAGAGAGACCATACAAAGATGCAAGGATGGGAGTAGTCTTGCACACTGTCCCTATTCCAAGCCAACCTGTGGCTTTCAAGCCACCGATCCAAGTCAGAAGATTTAGCTGTAGAGCTGTAAAGAGCTCCCTGGGCCTTTTTTCCTTAACTGTGAGAAAAAAAAAGCTCTCACTACCTGGTGTCCAACTGACTTTTGGCCAGAACACTTCTAATGGTTGCGAACAGGAGCTGTTAGTTCCTGCGGATGCAAGTTAGCAACAAAACAATTAAAGAAAATGAAACAAATATTTTGTAACCACTGGCAAAATGGAATGAAAAACCTCTTTCAACAGAAAGTGGCTCTAATATTGAACACATTTGTTATTTAGGAGAGTAACACAACACAGTATCTGCTACTTTCCCTCTTGAATTCCCCAAATTGGTCAATGTTTGAGGAATATTGTTATCCTTATCAAGATAATCGGCAGAAATAGTCGGATGAGGAGTTTAATCCTGCACCTAATTCACTTAGCGGCCGCTGACATTTCCCGTCCGTGCCGATGTGTATGCGCCACACAGGGGAACAGCATGCAAGGGGGCTGTACGCGTATTTGTAAGCAATCTGCAGCGATTATTTTACCGCTTGCAAGTTTAAAGGGAATGCAAATCCCTCCGGGAGTGGCGCAAGAGCTCAGCTAAGTCCTCCGAGCCGCGGTGCCGGTGCACTCCCGAGGCCCGGGTGATGGGCACCGGGAGGTGCGGTGCGGAGGTCAGGACGCAGATCGGAGCGCGGCGCGGAGTGCGGCGCAGGAGCGGCGCAGCCCTGGCGGGAGCAGGGCTCCCATTGTGGTCAGCATCTCCTTTTCAGCAGAGTAATCAAATAGGTTTGATTGGTCACTGTCTGCCTTTGTCCGGCGCTGACCTACACGTTGCGCTGAGGGACATCTTTGTCTCACTTTTCTTTGGTCACCGAGTTCATGGAGCTCAATGGGCCGCGGCTGGCAGTCCATTAACGGGGGTTCTCAGCCCAGCCCCGGGCCACCCAGGAGCCCCGCTGCATGTTCTCACTGAATGGCTTCACTGGTGGCCCATTCAAATGCGCTAATGTCAGAAAAAAAGAGCTGAATGGAGGAGCCAATGTACACCATTGCTCAG
This sequence comes from Jacana jacana, assembly GCA_013400555.1. Taxonomy (NCBI): domain Eukaryota; kingdom Metazoa; phylum Chordata; class Aves; order Charadriiformes; family Jacanidae; genus Jacana; species Jacana jacana. Next base: position 18,334 of record VZTM01008009.1, read on the forward strand.
GCGAAGTGACTGCAGCCTCCAACAAAGCCTCCCCTGTGGCGATGTTAAGCAGAGTTATCAATAGTGCTAAGGCAGAGCAAGAACTAATGCTCCAATCATGTCATCAACAGGTGGCACAGATGCAGCCACTTCAATACAGAAATCACAGGGCAACATTTCCTGGTAATTCTAACCTCTTTCCAGCGCTAACATACAGAAAAATGTGCAGATGTCATGTGGCTCTCTTGTAGTGTGTCAGACCCCCTTGAACCGAGCTCCAAAGAACTTTTTTGTTTCTTTTACTATTCACACCAACTGTAGGCAACGTTAAAGTCTCATTTTGCGTGAAGCACAAAACTTAGTTTTTAAGGAACACGTAAATAATGTCCTTTACTTTTTCTGAGCTGCATGAATGGACCTTGCAAGCAAAAAAGGAAACTGTTTCGCGATTCATTATTTCTTAAGGAACACATTAAATTATTTCCATCTATTTCAAAAAAATGAAATTAAATCAAAATAGGCTTGAACTCACTTCCACTATGAACATGAGCAACTTTTCTTCTCACTTGAGTGCAACATTCACCTCTAACATTTTGGAGAAAAAACAGAGCACAACAAAAACAGGGCTCCTAACAATTCTGAATGCAACGTCTATACAAAGCGAATTTGCAAAGCACATCCCGGGCAAAGAACTGCCACAATTTCTGCTCTAATTAACAACTCATAACTTTGGCAGTGGGTTTCCATTGCTGTGCTCATAGTAGGTGGTAAATGTGAGGCAGAAGGGAGGTAACCGTCTCCACAAAACACATAACTTCTGAATAAGACAGACACCTTCCTTTGTTAGGCCTGAAGACTTGCATTCATTTTCAAATCATTCATATGAGACAGAAAGGGAGAAAACAAAAACCTCTAAAGAAAATTCCTCTGTCAGGGGAAATTCCAGCACTTAAGGAGGCTGAGATAGGAATGGCATCGTGTGCACAGACCCTGGTCCTCATGGAGGACTTTACCACCCCAATATCTGTTGGAGAGACAACATAGCAGAGGACAAGAAATTCAGGAAGTTCTTGGAATGTGTCAATTACAACTTTCTTCACCAAATAGTTGAGGAGCCAATGAGGAGAAGAGCCATGCTGGACCTTGTCCTTACCGACAAGGAGGAGCTAATGGGGAATGTCAAGCTCAAGGGTAGCCTCAGTTGCAGTGATCATGAAATGGTAGAGCTCAAGATCAAACAGCAAGGAAAGCGTGCTGTGAGCTCACTACCCTGTACTTCAGGAGAGCAGACTTTGACCTCTTCAGGGATCTGCTTGGCAGGGTAACATGGGATAAAGCACTGGAGGGTAGAGGGACTCAAGGAAGCTGGTTAGTATTCAAGGATCACCTCCTCTATGCTCAGGAGAAGTATATCCTAAGAAAGAAGAGGTCAGGCAAAAAAGCCAGGAGGCCTGCATGGATGAACAAGGAGCTCCTGGAAAAGCTCAAAAACAAAAAGGAGGCCTACAGAGGGTGCAAGCAAGGATGGGTAGACTGGGAGGAAGACAGAGAAAATGTCCAAGTGGCCAGGAACCAGATTAGGCAAGCTAAAGCCCAGACAGAATTAAGCCTGGCCAGGGACATCAAAGGTAACATTAAAAACTTCTGTAAGTGTGTCAGAGTCCAAGGGAAGACTAAGGAAGACATAGGCCCTCTCCAGAAGGAAACAGGGGACCTGGTCCCCTGGATATGGAGAAGGCTGAGGTACTGAATGACTTTTTTCTTCTCTCTCCACCAGCAAGGGCTCTAACCACACCACCCAGGTTGCAGATAGACAAAAACAGGGACTGGGAGAACAAAGAACCACCTACTATAGGAGATGATCAGGCTCAAGATCATCTAAGAAACCCAAAGGTGCACCTGGGACCTCATGAGGTTTATCTGCAGATCTGGAGGGAATGGGCAGATGAAGTTGCCAGGCCACTATCAATCATATTTGAGAAGTTGTGGCAGGCGCTTCCCGCTGACAGGAAAAGGGAAAACATATCCTAAGAGACGCTACCAGAATAACACCAGGACAACCTTTTTCAAACCGATTTGCCCCAAGGAAAAACTGCGTTGACTTACCACAGAATCACCTGCCCATATTATTTCCTCCTTCTCTTGCTCTGCACATCTATGACCACAAAGGCTCTGTGGAACCATCGAGTTCTATATATAGTATGGATATATACATATATACCATACAGAAATATAAATATATAGTATATATGTATAGAATCATAAAGTTTTCTGTGGAACTTTAAATTGTGAAATGGGAAAGAAACTCTTATTGCTTTGTCTGGTTTAGTCTTTGATGCTTTTAGAAACATGCACAAAACCCCAGCTGACCTTCTCCTTTCACTTCAATTCTCCATTTCTAGAAGTCACTCCTCCATGTTGCTGCCCTGCATGGCCAGCAGACTGGGGAGCCTGCTGCCTCCCACAGGGGAATGAGCAGTAGGCTTCTGTACCCAGCTGGCACAATGGCTCTTTTTACACAACTCTTAGTCTTAAAGGACACACTGGAGCATTTTATAGGATCACATTTACATTCAGATTTATTATTTTTTTTTAATTTTCCTAAAGATCACAACTAATAGTTCTTGCTTTCAAAATGCTAGGATTTACAATGCTGACTGCTTCTGTTTCATGCAGGTGTTCTTACTAAGTTGTCTGGTCACAGAACAGAAAGTGAGGAAAGTTTTACGTTTAAGGCCTCTTCCCTACAAATGTGCTTAACATGCCTGCCTGCCTGTTTATACTGAAGGGAGTTTAACTAAAGCAGTTTTTGACTAAAACAACTTTTTCTTATGCTTTTTAATATATCCAAATATAGAACAGGATCGTTTTCTGAAATACCAGTTTGTACCATAAAGAGATGGGAAAAAGGACCAAGATTTATTTTTCTCTACTCTAACAACAAAGCAAAGAATATCTGTGTCTGAGATATTACTGCTGGCTAAAGAACGGCTCCATTCCAAAAGGGAACTTGCAGCTTCAGTTCTCTATAGTGTGATATTTATCACTGTGTGATGAAAAGTTCTGTGCCTTACAAATTCTATAATAGGTAGGTCAACCACTTAATATCATGTCATTCCTATAATCATACACAGCACTTGAGTTTTACATAGATCTCAGATGTTGTCACTTCAAAGGAGATGAGAACAAAAGCAGTAAAAGAAAAGGTTCTCTCTCTTTAATGTAAATGGGCTTCTTTTTAAGGAGGTGTTTTTAAAAGCCTTCATATCACATTAAGAAAGTTGCATTAGGGCTACCTGAATTAAACATCTTTACAATTGTCTGATAATTTAAAAATTAAACTTGAAGAGATTGCTCATATGTTGAAAATGACAACTACTATCCCCACTAAAACAACCTAGGTTAGAACATCTGTGGCGACAGAAGTGATTTCCATTTGGTTGCAAGTGCAGGCAGTCGGCATGCCGTCAGGATGCAGAGTTAGCCCACCTGTTACTGAAGGAGACAAGAACCCCTGCCCCAGCATTTGGCAATGCCAAAAGCTTGTTTGACTACAATGTCTGTATTTGAGTTTAAAAAAAAAATAAAAATACAGCTGTAAAACAATTGCCTAAACTCTGCTCCAACTTTACAGCACCTGGAGCACGGAAATTTTTGGTATTGTAGGAGAGAGGCAGACCAGGAGGGAGGTGCAATTCTCCCTTCAGCACAGATCAGGGCAGCTTTCCAGTCACACCAGGGCTGAGCACATTCTTGACCATTTTGTAATGCAAAGACACGAACAGAAAAAATATTGCTGCAAAAGAGTGCCTAGAGGTAACTTGCAGGAAAAATGTGTCTGGAGTTACATCGTTAACAAAAAATACTTAATAAAATGAGCACACTTAAACAATCACACATATCTGGGAAAGATGTGAAGAGCAGAGGGGGTTTCAATGTATTTAGATAACTGAAATCTGATAGCATTTTCAGGATATATTACCAGTGCTAACTGTTATGGACAGAACTATTTGGTTCCAGCTACTCTGTCCTGCAAGAGTTAAAACTGGGAGTGAATATTAGTTCTTCCACTTGGGCTAGAAGAACGCAAGCACCACCAGTTTACCTTAGATTGCTAAACCATCAGCCCAGTTCCCAGCCAGCCAAGGAGAGAGTCTTTCACTGCTACTATAGCCTAACAAGTGTTCACCTAAAACCAGAGAAAGTGAGAACCCCACAGGGGTCAAAATTCAGACCATCATGTCGCAGCAGCAGTCCTTGACTAAATCTGCAGAGAAGCCCTCCCACCTCCTTTCTCCTCTTCCCATGCAAGGGGACTATAAATATATCCTTCACCAGGCAGGCAGAGACAACCACCAGTAAGGGGAAGGGAGCACTCCACCCATGGTATGCTTTTTGCAGTATGATGCTCTTCTAATTCTCCTTCATCCTAAGGCATTCTGTAACTTTTATGCTGGCTTCTCCTCCAAAATTCCCTCCAGCATTTCCTCCTGTACTGCTCGGGGGTGGTGAGGGTGGTGTTATCTTTCCCCCTTGCTGAGTAAGGACCTCCTTTTCTGCCACCTCACACTCCCTCTGCACTGAGCATGTAGACGTGTTCCCACCTTCTCTCTTCATACAGAGTGTGGCTTTAGCCTTCACTTTTAAGGTGAAGAAACTTTAATCAAACCTCTTTTTGCCCTAGCGACTTGACAACATAGGGCAGAGAAAGAAGAGAGAACAGGACTTTGAGTACTATCCAAAATACTGAGATATTGCCAAGAAATCATAAAAATGCTGGGCTGAAATAGATTTCAAGAGAGCATCTGCCTCAGCAGGGTGCATTAAGGAAGAAATCTCTCTGCTGACAATTCTAATGGTGGGCTGTTAATACTACCATTCCAGCTCCACAGCTTCTCATCACAGTACTTGGCTGCCATTCACTTTTTTTTTCTTTCCTTAAATCCCACATGGTTTGCTTCTGCCACTCAGCAAAGAATCAGACCAACTCACATCTCAGAACTCTGCACTTGCTTCAGACACCACTTTTTTCCCTGTGACATGTCCTGATGGGTTTTGGAGACACAGTTGGTCAAGGAATTTCTTCTTCCCATGAGTTCCTTGCAGAAGAGAAGGGTGAAGTTAAGGAGTAGTTGTTCCTGCTAAGCCAATTGAAATTGCATTTGTGACATCCTAATGGATTTTTTTTCCAAGCAGGGCACTGGATTGACAGGGAAGCAGCTGCTCAGCTCTGATCTCTTCCAGACTAATTGCTGCTCTGGGTTTGACTATTCAGTAGATTAGTTGCCCTTCATAGAAAAATGCAACTATTGTAATACAAATCTGGAATGAAAATTTAAATGAAAATACACCTTCTGACAAACAAATCATGGCAAAAGTCATCTAATACCTGCATCACACAACTTTTTCAAGTGTTTTGTAGCTGAGCAACAGCACATGGAGTGGCTGCTAAAATGAAACTGGTATAAAATGGAAAAGCTTGTGTCTAAGAGTAAGAAAGAGCAACATACACAGAACTTTGTGATGCATGTGTTTCTTGGAAATATTACCAAAGTTCTAGGGTTATTTGACTTAAATGTTTCCTAAATCTTGTCGTATTATAGTAAGCAGTAGAGTGCAAGAGCTCTATTATATAATGAGTAACAGGACAAGAGGGAATGGCTGCAAGCTGCAGCAGGGTTGGTTTAGGCTGGACATTTGGAAAAAATTTTTCACGGAGAGAGTGGTCAGTCAGTGGAATCAGCTGCCCAGGGAGGTGGTGGAGTCACCCTCCCTGACTGTGTTTAAGAGTACATTAGATGTGGTGTTGAGGGATCTGGTGTAGGGGAAAACTTGTAGAGTAGGGCTGATGGTTGGACTTGATGATCCCAGGGGTCTCTTCCAACCTAAATGATTCTATGATTCTATATAAGAATGGTACTGGTGTTCATTTTGTAAGTTCATAGCAATTTAAGATGAGAGACATGTTAACTGTAAACACACATGCCAGCTCATGTGACAATTAAAGATGATTTTTCTGCAAATAAATAGTTCTGCTCAAAGCTTTAGAACATACAGCTAAAGTAAGATGAGAATGAAGTACCTTTTTTTTTGTAAAGAGAGGACAAACAGAAAACTTTTCCATGCCACAAACAGCAGAAGAAAACATTCTTTCATGAAGAAGTCTAATTTCCAGCCCTGGCAGATTTTATGGTTTTCCCCATTGCCTTCAAGAGGCCACTGGGCATTTGGGCTCCACCTGCATCCTCAGCTTTCAGTCCTCAGCCAGTGGCAAAGTCCATCCTCCTGCAAATACTACGGATGTCTTCAAAATCTGATGTAAAAAAGGAGGATCAGACAGACATGACATTTTATTGCTCAGTCGAACAATCCAAGTTCACAACTTTTTAAAAAGACACACACAGGCACATTAGCAACATAATTCTTCTAAAATAAAAAGGAAACACTGCTGCTACTCAGTAGTTCATTACATTTGTTGTCGTTCCATCTGTTTATAGATTTTACTTGGTGAAAGAATGCTCTTTTCTAAAAAAGCACCTGTTAATATTATCTCAGTGTTTAAAAAAATAAATGTTTTTTGAAAAAAAAGTGTTGCATCTAGTATAACATAAAGATGATGCGATATTTTCTTTTCCTATAATACATGAAATTGCTACCGAGTGCTGTCCTAAGCTATAGATCACCAATGTAAATGTTACATATGTGGATTTGTTCTAGGATAAGTCGGTCTGCTGCACCCTGGGGTGGGATAGGCAGCTCACAGAACACATGGCTTTTGCTGCAAACAGATGATGAACACATTTCAGACATGGCTATAGGTAGGCTATACATGGTACAAGTAGGCCTGTATAGGTAAGGCCAAGTAGAGAGGACGAGCTATATTAAAACTGCTTTAAGGTAAGAAGAAGAAAAAGCTATATCAGCACAACATCCCAAAACAACTATTTGTATTGCAATGTATCATTTAGGATGAGCTGGAAACGGCCCTTCTCATAACCTGAGCCTTCGCCTGCCAGTCTAGCCCCAAGAAAGGATTGCTACAACAATGTTGGGCTCAGGCGTACCTACCTTACTATCTGCCTTGTCATTTTCGACCAGTTTGCTTACTGTGTCGCAAGTAGCCTGGTACAACTATGACGGCACATTAGCTGAAAGCAGCATGCCACCAGCAGGCTCCTGTACTCCTGCCATGGGCATTAGCCAAGGCAGGCTCTGTCGCCCTGTTGGAGCTGGGCACCATGCTGTTCCACATCTGTCAGGGCTTCCACTGGCACATCGGTGCCATTCAGATGGTAGCATAAAGCTCACTGTTCCCACAGTCTGTATATCAAGGCCAGGTCGTGTCTCAGAGAAAGGTCTGCCTGACTGACCAGGAGACTGAGACACACGTGAGGTGGGGATGCGAGGGGAACAGAAATATTTGTATATACACTTATGTTTTACATGTGTGTATAAACACACATATGTCTGGGTGTGTTGTAATCTTAGTGCAAATTATGCTGGAATGTTAGACTTGTTCTTCCCTAATATAGTTTTGCCATAGTATTATTTTTGCCTCTCTTCTGCAAGGAGATGTGAATCTGATTTTACACAGTATTTTGAAGCAGTAAAGGCCTACTTGGCTAACAACGCTCAAGGCTTTTACTTTTGTAGCAGCTGGATATAGCAGATTATACACCTTCTACATTAGGCCCAGGGTTTTGTTAATGAATACAAAGTGTTTCCTCTGTCTTACAAAGAACATCACTGCAAAATTTTTGTCCTGGGTTGAGAGACACAGGAGTAACTTTTCTTAGTCTAATGCTAGGGAAAACTGCATTTTTAGAAGACACTAGTGTCTGAATTCACGAAAATATTTACTTTATGGCCAGCCAGGCTCTGTGAGATTCAAGTTCTCGGTGTTTTAGAGCCTTGCCAGGTGCAAGGACGAGGAAGAGCAAGGCCTGGGTATTTGACCCAAACTGGCCAACAGGATTATTTCATACCATGAATGTCACATTCAATATAAATTAGAAAAGTTTGCTGCATAGCTCTCTCTCCCTTGATGGCAGCAATCAACTCCTTGCCCCAGTGCTGGACCCCTGAGACCTTCCTTTCCTCCTGAAGCCATTGCACTCGCAGTGTCTGATGTTTGTGTTCCACTGCTGGGAGTGCACAGCTTCCTGCTGATAGAGTTAGCTGAGTATAATTCCGGTATATCTTATATCAGTATCGGCATCAATACTGGTTCTTTAGTATGACTGTTAATATTTACTCTTATTCTATTAAATCTACTTACATTTGAAACCTCGAGTTTCTTTGTGTTCCCCGATTCCCCTTTCCTGGGTGGGGAGGAGTCATCGGGTGATAGAATAATTGTCTGACCAACAATAAATTATTGTTATGGGGTTTCTCAAACCATAACATTTTTTTATTTTTGTCAGCATGGAACAAAATTCAAACTTTCCAAACTGCAGTCTGGAAAAAAAAATAATCTTTGAAATGGAAACAAGATTCTGACTTAGTGATTGAGGCTATTTCCCATAAATATTTCCCATATGGTCTTAATGACCATATAGAATATTCTAAAATACATTTATGTGGTATATATACAATCAGTTACACAGACTAGAAGATTTTGGGACAGTGTAAGTGACCAATACTTGCACATGTACTTTTTAATGCTATTATACCAGTGAGACTTGGTTTGTATTTCAAATCTAATCAGAGGGAAGCCATTCATAAGTAACAATGTGGGACAGAAATCAGAATGGGATAATAAGAATGCTCAGTATTTGCACACCTTTCTTTTTTTCCCCTATAAGACTTCCACTGCCTTTTCTTCTCAGAATAATAGAAATCCTTGGATTTAATAGTTAATTTATATAGTTAGCATATATTCATTTTCTGTGCAAATTGTATAAGAAAACCAGAGGCCAACATGACCCTGAAAACAGAGAGATATATTTGTTAAGAATGTCTTACAAAGGGACATAAGCAAGAAAAGATTTTTCATTTTATTTTACCTTTTAGCAGCTTTACTGTTAATTCCAGCATATCAGAGACTTAAAAAACAATCAATAAACCAAACAAAAAAGACTCTCTAGCAAGATACTTTGTTCTGTTCTCAGAAGAGGCAGACAGAAAGAGAAGGAGAAACTGCTATAAGGTGAAATTTTAGGTCTTTCAGGAAATATCATAAAAATGAACACATCATGTAATACTACATCTTTACCCTCCAAAGATTCTATTTTGAGCAGCATTTTAGATGATATAGCATTGCAAGCCCATTGCATGGCTATTAAAGGCACAAATAAAAAAATACTGGATCAGGTAATTTCAACTAGAGTGCAGTTTTAGTTCAATAGAGTTGGAACATATTTTAGGATAAGTAGTCGCCATTTCTAGTATTCTCTACAGCTACTCTGGAGCACAAGGACTATGAACGATTGTCTCTCCAGATTTAACATAATGGTTGGTTTTCCAGAACAGCAGAAGCATAACTGAAAAGGCAATAATACCTTTGTGTGTATGAATGCGTGAGCATCTGTGTTTTCTTGACATTAACATTTTATTTTTAGAATTCTAAACCATTATTTTTAAAGTTTATTATTATTATAGCTACAAACACCTTTCTTCTTTAACACCTTGGTTCTCATAAATATCCAGTGATTTTAGAGCAGAAGATTTTCAATAATACCTCAGTGCCTAGAACTTATTTTTCCAAACCTAAAGCACTTAGGGCTAAATCTTAAGAAAAACCTAGTTACTGAGGTTAGAAAGTCCCACTTACACTGGCTTTAATTGGCATCATCAACATCTTCTGTCAGGACATACATAATTCAAGGCAAAGGAGTAGCAGACAGAAATGGAGATATACATTAAAGAATGCTGGTTTGTACTTAACTCTTGCACTGCATTGATACACACATTCTTTAGGTCTACTTGAAGTGACACCTACAGCCACGCTGGGTATCAGATCCCACATAGCCAGGCTGAAATAGGCTATTGGCAACTGCAGAGAGACAAGACCAAACGATGAAGAAGCTTGAATCCCAGAGAGGTGGTGGTTGGTTGTTTTGTTGGGTTTTTTTTAACTCTAGTATTCAAAAATGTTTGTTGAGAATAGAGATATCTATTTGTCTGCCATTTCTGATGAAAAAGAAAAGCCTGCAACACCATAAAACAGTTTGCTAGACAAGAATCATTACATGTCAAGTAACCTCTTGAACTTTTACTAAAGCCCAAGGGTAACCATCCTTGGGTGGTGTGCTTTCAGCTTTCATTCTGGTAATAAAGTGTGCTTTTTATATGTGAGACAAAATTACAGAGTATTAATTCACAGTTACTTTTTATAAAAATCTAGAAAAACCTGATTCCATTGTAGCAGAGTGAATCTTAGACACCGACATCTTTATTAGTATTCCCTTCCATTCACAGTGCCCTACACTTGAAGCTGCCTTCAAACAAGGCTCTTAAACTATGCTGAGCATCTGAGGATTTACCAATAAATGCTGGTAAATGTTTATCACTTATGTACAGCAACAGTACAGCAAAGACACTTTCACTGGTCAAGTATTTTTGTGTATCATCTGCAGTTGTGAGGAAGTTGCACAATAAGAGTATTAGATTTTCTTGTACCAAACAAACAACCAAGTACCCATTTACGCTCAAAATATCAGAAGTCCATAGACACATATTTATTCCAAAAAAACCCACAAAATTCGTATTTCTGGATTACAGGGCAGGAAAGTTAACAAATTAAAGGGAGACAAAAGCTGCAAATAGTGAGTATCCATTGCATACAAATTAAGATTGAAAAATAAACCATTTTAAAAGGAAAAAACACCAATATTAATGTACCGATTGTGTTCATATTTTCACTTTTATTTCAATAACTTTGTTTATTCACGAGAAGCTGCTGTGAAACTTCCAACATTCCATGGAATCAAGAACCCGACAGAGGAATTCAACTGGATGTACTACGCAGCACTTAAAAGTGTGCACTCATGGGTTCCTCCAAAATCCTTAGCCAAGGACCAGAGGACTGCAAAGCTCAGATGCCCCGAGCTACTCTCTGAGGCACATTTAAGCAAGAACTCAAGAGTTCACTTCCCACTTCTCTCACCATACCAACCCCAGCTTTCACAAGACCCAGTGGCAAAACTGCAAAGAGGATTTGATTTGAGAGAGTAATTAATCAGAGAAGAAAACGTGATGCTTCAGCCACTGGGCCACCAGAAGGACTCTGCACTCCTCTAGATGCTGAGACTCAGCCCTGAATTCACAGAAAAGTTATCCTTGCACACACTTTACAGCTAGTCATGTTGCTCTCCATTTTCCATTTGCATGTGTAAAACTGGCAAAGATTTTTGTTTTAAAACACAGACCGTGAAGGAAAATAATATCATAGCTTTCCTAAACTAGTCTTATGCAAAATATTAAAAGAAAAATTATACATTATGCAAAGAGAGCAGAAATTTCTGCTGATGCTGTAGCTCACACCTGTACCTACCAGCGTGGAGGGAGTATTTTCAATGGCACAGAGTCAGAGTGGCTTGAGCACTACAGCAGTACAGAAGCTTTAAATGTGAGATCTGGCAGATGGCAGGTAATTTTTCCTCTTCTCTCAATACCTGATCCTCCAGCACCTGCACACGCACACAAGCAGATTTTATATCTCTGCAGTACTATTCAGTGTCTGTAAGACCTTCCAGGAATGCAAAAGTTCATCCACAGGTTTCTCAGATACAGGACCAGGCTTCCTGGCTGGAGAGTGTCTAATGTGTACAGGGCTAAAACAACATCAACAGACCTTTATCTACAGTATATAAAGTAACAGCTAAACTCTGGCATTTAATAAGAGGCATTCAGAGCAGATAAGAGTAGTACTTTTTTCCATACATTCACTCTCTTCAAGTCAGACCAGCAACACAGACTGGGATAACTTGGTTTTACATTTCTCCCTCAAAATCAGCAAGCCACTGCACTGCAGCAAGAGGTCCTGGTTTGTTATGTCACAACAAGAAAGGCACTCAGATTCTCTGAAGTATCACTTAAAATGTTGTTTAGTGGAGCTGACACTACAAAAAAGTAGTGGATAGTACAGATGATTTTACATCTCTTCAGATGCTGGGAATCCCAGGCTACAAGGCATCAGATGGGCCTCCAATCAGTGCACAGCGTGCCTCTGGGTCTTACCCCATTTGGGGCTTTTATGGGATTTTCTGAAAAGAATTCTATTAATTTCTCCTGTCAAACAAAAAGGATGTTCACAGAAGAACTTTTTGCCACATTTGCTGATAAAGAATAAGACACCTGGGTGGTGTGATCCCTGGTGCCAAACTGGCAATGCTTATCCTGTGGCCAAGGCGTAGGTGCAGCTCAGCACAGGCCTGAAAGCAAAGCTATAAACACAATATATCAGCTGCTAAATAATTGCTGCGCAGGCCCGCAGCCTCCCAGGTTCACTGGGATGTGGCTTGCCAGCTCCCCGGTGCATGGCTTCCTCCTGGCTGGGATCACGCCTGCTGGTGTTCCTGAGGCACACAGCAAGCCCCCATCGCTTGGCCATGCTGCAAATCCCTAAATCCCCTTTATTTTTCTGCTTTTCTGAAGAATCCCTCGTGACACCGGGAAATGAACTCCCAAAGAAAAACAGCATCTATGATATGTATTTGAACTTGTTGCACCAACCATAAAAATCAAATTCCTAAACATGCTGATATGCATAGAAAACTCTAAAATACCTCGATAATACTTTTAATGTGACTATATTAGATTAATTCCTAGAAGTTTAGAAAAGAAATTATATATTCTATGTTAACTTCTAGGCCACAGGATACCAAGAAAACAAATATGGGTGGCAGGCAGCAGTATGAGTATCTGTGATTAAATTTGCAATTAACACATAAAGCATTATAAAAGTAATGAACAAAGATGCAAAAGAAACAAAACCCCATCCCTAGCTTTAGTTTGTTTACTCACTATTTTTTATTTGTAAATACTTAGCTTAGTTTTCTAAGGAAAAGAGACGTACTCAACTATAGCATCTTTTTGTCAGTCCTTTCACTCTAACAACTTCTGAACTCCATTAGCTTTAATTGCATCTAATAAGGCAGTGAAAGGTTTCAGAGAAAGCACTTTGCTACACAGCGTGTTGAGAATTTGTCTGTGGGAGAGAATGGCTTACATTGCTGTTCCCTATGGAGGGAGGCAGTGGAGACCTGAAGGTCGAGGGTTAAGGTCACTATTGCTCCTCTTCCACAGGCTACAACATCTTCCACCTCTTGTCTATGAAGCATCAGGAGTGCCTCTGCTGCCCGGTCCTGGCTGGGGGGCTGTTACCTCACAGCCAGTAAAGCGGCTGCCCACCCATCCTGGATCACTCCTTCCAAGTGAGAGATGTCAATTCCTAAAAGCTAATGATGCTGAAAATTTTGCCTAATTATTTTCACCTAACATGATTGGTAATAACAGTCTGGTTAGGTATGTTTCCAGAGATAAAATCAGAGACAATGAGATTAGCCTGATATTAGGTATCAGGAGACAATCCTCTCTGTGATGGCCTCCTTCATAAAATAAAATATGAGTGGGATATGGTTCGTCTTCTGTAATAAGAATCTTTCTTGCATTATAAAGTACAATAATAAAGCAACCCACATCCTGAATCCTACACGGCCAGGAAAACACTTTTATTCTATATTTTTCCAAACAATACTGAGTTATTTATACCCCAGGAAGGGGAAAAAACCCAAAATCCCATTATAACAAAAAACCCCAAACAAAAACCCACAGAGAAAGAGCATTACTTAAAACGAGAAACAGCTTTCTCTGAGTTGCATGTGAAATTTTTATGATAGAGCCCAATTCAGATGAAGCCTGACTAAAAATGGTTCATTTGTGGGCAAGTTGGAATTGGCTGACTACTGCCTAGTCATTAGGAATATTTATATGCATCTCAAACTATTTAAAAGGGAAATGTTGGAAGAAAGAATTAAAAAAAAAAAAAAAGACAAGAAAAAGGAAAAAGGATTTCAACCCAAAAAGCTTTCCTTTGCTTTCTATTTAGAGACTTAATGAACACTGCAGTCATACCAGTAGCAAGACCACATGACAAGAGAATGAGAAAACCTGGACAAATACAAGAATTTAATAACTGTGGTTTGCAATCAATAGTACGTTTTATTATAGCATCTCACAACTTTTTCCTCAGGTGCTGAGTTTTAGGCTGTTCAGCACAAGTGAGTTCTTGAAACAGATCATTTGTGATTTGATTCCTGCTGTTAAAATGGTAAAAACAATTAGTCAGCTATTAGTTATGTACCATGCACAGATTTCATCTTACTCAAGTTACTCACTTCCTTCCATCCAATAATCATTTCAACAAAATGATGCTTGTATGATTAAAAACTGGATCTGGATTCATAGTCTTAAATGCAAAAAAAGGTGTTTATTGTGTTGGGCTCAAAATGCATTCTGTGTAATATAACTGGCTATGTTTATTAGTTCTGGGGTTCTCACCACCAGATCATCTGAGCAAACCAATACCTAACACATTAAATCCCATGGCTTCCCACCAAGGAACTGTTATTCTACAAGGTGGGGTCAGATGTGAGCCGAAATTAAAATCCAAACTCCTAGTGGTATTTAGGATCTGAGCAGCAAAGCCTTGCAGGGTTTTGAGGGGAGAGCGAGCAGAGAGACAGTCATCTGTAGGTGGCTGCAGTAGCCCTGACTCTAAGACACATCCACATCCAGAGAGATCCTGAAGAGGTGAAGCACCTCCAGGAGTGTCCCCAGCACCAAAGCTCAGGGCCTGGCGTTTTCATGGCTTGCAGAAGTCGTTGCATGTTGCAAAATAAAACCAAAAAATTGCTAGGATTAATGTTTAGTGGATACATACTAGTATGTAGTTACCTCTACCATGGAGGTCTTCTGCACACCAAACACTTTTGCCACCGGACAACACCCGATGCTTTCTGCAGGCTGCCTCCAGCCTCCAGAAATGCTGGCAACAGAGATAAGAAATAAGCAGTGGGGGATTAGGGAGAAAAGACACCAAAACCAAACAAAACCCACACCACTTCAGCAGTCAGACATGCCCTACATTCCTCATTTCTAGGGCACCATCAGCTTTCAGGCAACTCATTGAGACAGCAGCAGAGCTGTAATTAGTCTAAGAACAGATTCAGCTGCATAACTACTACTCTGGGTCCTGCTCGCAAGAGGCTCAAAATAACCCGTGACAGCACAGGACCTTCAGCTCTGGTCCCCTGAGGTTTTGGGCATCTGTCCCAGGCACTTTGCTCTCTCTCGCATCTAACACCAATCTCCTGTCAAATTAGAACTCAGCGCTGTATTTCCTGACACAAACCCCTCCTCACCTCACGGTGGAGCCAGTGTGAGCATCCCAGCTTACTTCAGCTAAAGAAATGATGGCGTAGTATCCTATAGTCCTCCTTGATATTTAAGAATGTGTATAGAATTACTACACAGCTCCTTTTAAAAGATTAAATTTTTATACTCTTTGCCACATCCTTTGCTCTTCTGATGAAATCTGAAAACATATACCTTTCCAGTCCCCATCTTCTTGAAGACCATCTCTTTTATTTTTTTTTCTCCAAATGGTGGTTACGACGAGATTGTCTTCTTTTGATGCATGTAAAGGTTGTATACCGAGCATCTACAATTAAATGAAAGTCAGGGATCAAGAGAACGTGGATTGTCTCAGACTTAAGGAAGTTGTAGATGGTTTAAGGGTTAAATAATTCGCAACAGCATTAGTAAGTATAAGAACAATGCTGTAGTGCTAGCCACAGAAAATGAAGAATTTGGTACGTTACAGATCTGGAACACACACCAATGGAGCACAGCACAGCACAGCACAGCAGCTAAACATTAATCATTGAAGAAGAGAAGTAAATTCTGACAACTTTGCATTATTGTATATTATATTTTCTACTAAAGCACGTGTAAACTATACCTTTCCAAGTGGTTTTGTGGGTCATCTCCAGCCTAGTTTGGGGGTGTCTCTCCTCACTTTTAAAAAGGGTTGTAAAATTTGTGGGGGTTTGATACATTTTAGGTCATAGTGATATTATCGATTTTTTCCATTGAAGTGAAATTTTGGGTGTTGAGTGCAAAATGTATGTTAATTTAATATATTCGTTATTATCTAAAAACTTAAAAATAATAAAAAAAAAAACCAAAAAACAAAACAACAACAAAACCCCCCAAACAAACAAAACCCAAACAAACAAACAAAAAAACAACCAACCAACCAAAAAAAAAAACCAAACAACCCAAACCCCAGTTTAGCAGTGACATTAGACAGTAGGCTTAGTCTGTAGCTATTAAAAACTCCAGGCAACTGCCCCTGGTGAAAAAAAGGAAAATTTTGCCTTCAGAAGTCTTAGCAGTGGCAGGTTTCCTAAAACACTGAGAACTTAAATGGGTTTAAACACCCCCACCTCCTCCCCCACAAAGGAAAAGCAAAGGGGAAAATCAATACATTGTTCTATAGGTTTTTGTTTGTTTCTTTAAAGATGTTTTGATAGGATTGGTTGCCTGGACTAACACCTAAAGCTGCTTTAGAAGTCAGTGTAAATAGTCAAACACAATAGGATGGACACACACCTGGTGGAGAAGCAACTGGTTGCTGGAGGAATACAAGGCTGATAGGTCTGAAATTCATTCCTAGCTCGGGCTTTTCTCCCTCATTTTTTCCCCTCTGGAGTCCCTTTTGGTCTCGAGTGAGCAAGTAGGGACTGGACACATGCTGCCTTCACGACAGTTCTGGCTCTCTGTCTCCCCTTCCCAACTCTCCTACTGTTCGTTTCCAACCCAGAGCTGCAGAGCCCCGGGAAGAGGTGCGCTTCAGGCTGGACATTAGGAAAGAATTCTTCACAGAGAGAGTGGTCAGTCACTGGAATGGGCTGCCCAGGGAGGTGGTGGAGTCACCATCCCTGAATGTGTTTAAGAATAGATTAGATGTGGTGTTGAGGAATCTGATGTAGGGGAGAACTTTGTAGAGTAGGGCTGATGGTTGGACTTGATGACCCCAAGGGTCTCTTCCAATCGAAATGATTCTATGATACTAAATCAAGGCAGGCAACGCACTCATCAGGACTTAAGGGATAAACCAAATTCATTCCACGTGGAAGCCTGGCAAGCAGGTGCAGATGCACCACATACAGTACTCCCAAGGTAATTGTTCTCCACATAGGGTAGATTGATATTTTAGCCATGCTTTGAAATAATGATCTGAACTTGAAATCATGTGATGTGGGATTTCCCTCCTTCCTTCTTTCCTTCCTTCCTCTCACTCTGACCAATGAAGATGAGAATCATATACCATCATTCTTCAGATATATATATACACACACATATATATATGGTTTTCTATTTATTTTTTTTCCCCTTTTGGGGCAGCAGGGGTGGTGTAAAATAGAGAGCCAACCAATTTCCATCCACTTCCCCAGGCCGCATGGTAAGACACATGCTAAATAAGGGACCCTGCCACGGAAACGCGCCCCCTCGAGCCACAAATAGCAGATGTGGTCACTTTCAGAGCAAAGCAAACGCAAAGAAGTAACAGTCGCTGCTGCATTTCTGAGCTTTAAATCGGGAAATTTCATGATACAAGAAGCAAGAAGAACATTGTGAGAAGTCGAGTTAAACTTTAAGAGTAAATAGCATTTAATGAGAAACCGGAAAGTGCCCTCTCCTGGCAGTTGGCACTAACTGCCGCCTCGTTTGAAACGCCACCCAAAGCCGCAGCACTTGCTCTCCGATTAAAGTTCGTTTCCTGCACACTTTCTGTTATGAAGTCGTCTTCATTAGCTATAGAACAAGGATATGAAACCGTCTATATGCTTCTCTAGATCAAGAAACATTGAAGTGAGCTGTTAAAAGTTATTTTAAACCAAGTGTAATTAAACAGTTCTTACAAAACAACGCTTGGCGTTTCCCCCCCAGAAAGCACATACATAAGACCTGTATTCATTTCCGAGTATCACATAATATTAATATTATTAATTTGCAGCAGTACTGACGCAGATCCTCCCTGCAGTACTCACTGCTTATTACTACTGACATTCCTGCTTATAGATTCACCTTAGGAAAACAAAACGTTTTTGGTTTCCATTAACACAGCACAAAACCCACGGTAGGTGAAAATTACATTAGAAAAATAAACCCTCTGTTTCTTTCTCGGTTTGGTGTTGCAATATAAAACTCATTCATTGTCCAACCTTTCCTAAGTACTTTCATTGGTGTAAGAGTTGTAATACATTTCATTTTGTTTAATTACATATTTTGTTTCTATAGCAACTAGAAAGCATCAAATCCATTTCTGTTCCTTCCTAAGCCTTTACATAGCAATTTTCTTTCACGATACAGTAGCAAAAGATAATCCTTCTTTAGAACTCTGGGTACTATCCGTTCTTTCCAAATATCCCTTAATTAGCATGCATTAGGATTAAAACTGGTTGTAGTACTGCCACAACTAAAAGAAACGGTGTAATAAAACCTAACGGGACCTAGACAGAAAATTTTCTAACTATTAGCAAGTAACTTCAGCATAAATTTACTGCCACCTGCAGGCTCTCAGCAACATGCTTCTCCAGAGCAGAGGAGCAAGGGTACCCCCACCACACACCCCGTGTCCAGAGAGGGAGGGCAGATTTCATACCCCTGATCCTGCCAACTGATTCAGATTTATTTTGCTTATAGGAAAATCCACTAACGTGCCCTGTTCAAAGCAATAATGCAGTTTATTTTCATTTGTGTTCCCTTATTCCAGTTTTTCATGGAGACAGCGGTGATGTCCAAAGACTTTCCTACTGAACTGACATGCTAAAAAGAAAAAAAATAAGATAAAAATATACACATTCCACTGCTGCTAACCACCTCATAAACAACAGGAGCTTTCTGTAGTTTCCTGTTGTTCAAAGGAATTACTATCTTTAAAAACAAAACACAGACCTTTAAAAAAAATCTAGCAAGTCTGATCTTGCAATAAGTCATATCTTTACTTCAAACACCTGAAAGCACTGGTTTATGAGAATTTGGAGATTACTGCCTTCCTAAGTGACCTGAGACTTATACATTTATGCTCTTTCATGCACAGAAACCACACTGGAAGAGTAATATTGACACTTTTAAAGTTTGGAAATGCCAAACAAAGCTTGCCTACAAAGCCTTTCTTTGAACCCCTTGCCACACGGAACTATCCTTACTTACAAAATCATACAGTATTTTCTCCCATGAGAAGTTGCCTCTGTCAATGCCCAGGGTAACTAGTGCTAAGTTAGTTATCTTATAATTTTTTTAAATGCTGGTGTTTGGCAGATACTTCATCACCTCAATTTATTCCATTTACCTCTCCCATCTTTATTCTGGACCTGGAAATTCTTCAACATTGCATCCAGCACCACACCTAGCTTGGCATCCCCTGCCCGCTAGTGAATCTCTCGGCTCAGTTTCAGCATTCCAACTCCCCATACAATGACTGGGAAAGTTAAGATTCCTAGAAGTGAGGCCTACAAGAGCCAGCACACTGAACCAGGAGTCAGCTCAGTGTGCCACTTTTTGGCTTTGCAGTCTGGCAGTGACAGAAAAAAGCAGAAATGAGTCTTAAATGTCAGAAGTCGTGTCTCTTCCATCAAGACCAGATTTCCCATACAGAGAAATAAAAGCATACAATGCCATGCAAGTCCAGTTAGGTCGGCATTTCCAGGAAAGAGGCGGCTTACTGAACACATGCTGTGCTTTTGATTAAGTTGTAGGCTGCAAATCCCATGCTGATTTGCTGCAGATGTACCATGCAGCCGACCGACAGATATCCCTCAGAAACACTGAAGTACTGCCAGCAGTTACTGTGCTACCTGGAAGGAGACATCACCCAGAGCACCCTGACTTGTCAGGCCGCTGAGGGAATACACTGGCTACTTGGTCTTAGTTCCAATGGTAACCGTATCCCTGACCAAGAAAGGTCTTGTTAAAAGTCTTCCTTAGGAAGAACTAAACGCCCTTAAAGCAGGGCTTGGCCACTTGTAAAAGGGTGTTCGGACAGGGCTTCCCTATGCAGGAACAGAAGCAAGCATGTCCTGTTTAGCTACAAGAGGAACAGTGAAAGGCTTCAACAAACCTGATATGGATAAATGCACTGAAGATTTTAGCTATTTACATGTGAGGGCCACTGAACACGTTTTCTCCCTAAATCTTTCCCTTCTCTTAAAAACAACAAGGCAGCTCTTCCCACAGTACCAACTGAAGAATTTCTCCAGGAGACTGTGTTAGTATTAGTACTTCTCTCTTTTGGTAAAAGCCAAAATGTATTTTTTTCTTTCCACTTCAAAGAAAATACTCCCAAAACCCAAAAACCCCACCCACAATAAATGGAGCCTGTTGGTGGGAGACAGCACAGGTTTTCAAAATGAGTGAAAGTTTTAGCATTTAATCATTGCTTGCCACTTGATGGGATAATAATTGCAGTTACACAGACCTTGGCTTACAAACATAAACCAAGATGTTCCATGGATTATAAATAGCCAGTTTTTTACAGGTTTAAAACAAACACAGTGCAACGAAGTGCCAAAATCCAAGTGCATTTGGAGAGTTAAGGGCTGCTTGTTACAAGACAGCTAAGCTAAATTCCACATGATGTTTATGCACTAAGTGTTGTCAGGTTCCATCAACCACATACACCAGACACTGCATTATGGGAAGGATGAAGAGATCAATCTGTGTGATTGGCAAAAAACAAACTGCATCTTCTCTGAAACATAACTATTGATAGAGGAGCCTTTGCTGTACATGTACAGCAAGTGATTTGTTACTCTTCCCTTTCCACAGACCGTAGCTCAAGGAATGAGCGATATGCCCAACATCATCTTCCTTTCAGCACTTTACAGATCTTAATCCTAGTTGTAGGTTAAAATAATGCTATCGAGGCTTGGAAAGCTTTACTGCAGCAGCATAAAAGATAAAACACATGGACAACAGGCTAAAAACGTCTGTACTTCAAAGGACTAAAATCTGTTGAAGCCACCTCTTATGTTTTATGACGGAGCAAGCAAACCATAACCTGTTGTCGTGATTTTGAACCAATCGGACAGATGATGACCCCTCCTCCCCCCGCTAAGGAAAAGAGAGGAGAGGAAAGGATTAAGAGATTCAGGAGTTTAGATAAAAACTAAACTACTTTAATGAAATATCAATAACAATAATATAATAAACAATAAAAAGAAAAATTAAAAATAATATAAAAAAAAGGATTNCAGAAAATTGGTTTGTTTTACCTCAAACCAGGACACCTGTGCAAACATTAAAAAGATGTATAGTATGCACCAAATAGGATTTGACTAGGCAAGAAACAATTAACCAATTATAAAAAGCAACCGACTTCATACCTTTCCAATTACCTACACAGAAGTGATTACATGTGAAAAGGAAAGAAGCCACACTCACCAGGTGTCAGTCCAAACTGCAGGGCTGTCCAAATCAAAGTTTTACACCCAAGGAGTAACAGAAACAGCTTGAGAAATAACCAATTGCAGACAGAGAGGTGCACAACATAGGAAACAAAGGAGGAAAGGGGTGAACCACAGAAACAGTTTAGGGTGACAAGCAAGACCTCAATACAAACGTGTTCAAGCACATTAATAGCCAAGAGGTTCTTAACAGTGCTTACATTTGATTTATAAAAGCACGGAAGAGCATTTCCATAAAAGATTAAAAAAAAAATAATAATTGGTAAAACCAAAGAAACTAAGTCTATACATACAAACTCAAAATTCCAAAGACAAAAGACTAAGTCAAAAGTCTTTAAAAATATTTAGGCCTTCTGAAAACTGAAATAGACTTCCCTTTAGCATTAGGAAAAATTTTTACACTGAAAGGGTTATCAAGGATTGGAATGGGCTGTCCAGGGAAGTGGGCCGAGGCACCATCCCTGGAGGTATTTAAAAGACAGGTGGACAGAGTGCTCAGTGACATGGTTCAGTGATGGTTTTTATCAGACTTATGTTGATGGTTGGACTAGATGATCTTAAAGGTCCCTTCCAACCTAGACAATTCTACGATTTGGTATATCAGCAATTCCAGTAAGCCCAGTAAACCAAAGAGCAACACAACATAAAGGTATGTCCACTACCACAGATCATTTATTTATATACTGTTAAAAAATACAAATATTTTATTACAAAAAGTTTATCAAACAACTGTATACACAGAGTTCATATTGTTAAAAGCCAACATGTCAATTGATAATTTATGTACATTTGATTAGTAATGTCATACAATTGTAGAAAAGCATCACTCAGCAGAAACTGATTTGGCATTTGGAAAGTAGTTACCACCCTGCACTAGAAGAGACGATCAATATAGGAATAAAACATTTATATGTTACAATAAAAATACTTATTTGCTGTGATCATTTAAAGCAAAAGGATGCTTTCCTTCTCCAAGAACAATCATCATAAATGGAGATTAAAGTGCACATAACCAACGCATTAATAATTCTTCAGCAATCCCATGTATCATTCTAGATGTTCCAAGCACATCACAGTAACATCGAGGATTTAGGACTCTTCTCCGTGGCTTTAACAGTAAGAGTTAAGAGAAATTCAGCTTTCTAAGCTGCAGGAAGTAATTCTGGCGTACAGTAAGATGAAATAGGGTACAGACATTTGAAAATAGTGTTTGGTGAAAAAGTCAGAGTAGATTTTCCCAGACATATGATTTGTGGGGAAATACTTTCCTTCTGGAAAAAAGATTCATAATATTTCATACAACTGTGGACCAAACAAGCAGAGCATGCAACAGTATTTACATCACCATCCCCGCAGTTGTTCTTTGTCAGCTACATATAACACAGGTTGGAGCAACACTGTCTACTTCATAGATAAATTTTGCTGCAAATCAGGGGAAGAAGAAAAGGAAACATCCCCAAAAATTTGTTTGCTATAGAATAGGGTCCTATACTTGAAAAGTGCTCCTCCAAAAATGTAGCATTGCCTCATTACAAGCAATATAGTAAACCTTACAAAATATAACACAGTCAGTACTAGCAGAACTGTCGAGGGCAATAATTTTAATAAATCAGTCCACTTTGGATAAAAGAATGCTTATGCATGTTACAATCTATTCAAAAGCAACAGCTGAACAGGCTAAATTTACATCCACAAGAGAAGCATGACACGTTCACTGAAAACTAAATGAGTTGCTGGTAATTACAGTTATCATTTTTATCACACCAACTGGTCACCAATAGGGGGAAAAAAAAAAGCAACTCTTTTTCAAGGGTTTGTTTTTTGTTTTTGTTTTTTTTCATTTTACAAATATGAGAAGTTCTGAGCCATTATACTTGAAGAGCATACTTCATATCCTAGGCACTGGACCCAATTTGGAGGTAAAATGTCTGTCAACAGGATTTAACATCCTCAGGTTTCTGAAGGCCATCCTCCATATGAAGTTCACATACAGCACTACAAATACACATCAGATACTGCTGTAAATTTATAAGGAATACAAAACACTATTAAATACAACTTCCACCCCATGGCACATCAAGCATGGCAATACCACTTGTTTCATATCTGGTTAGCAACAGTCAGTTGTGATTATGCTTTATTGAATATTTTCCTTTCTGTAGCTGAGAAATATACAGCTTGGACTTGCTTCCATCCGGTCTTTTAAACCAAACTTCATCATGGTTAATGGTTGTAATTATGGCACTACAGAAAACAAGGAAAGAAGGGTCAGGGGAAGAAAAACAAGAAGAATTTAGAAAGCTTATAAGCCAATAAATAACCTCAAAACTGCAGCAGTGATTCCATACAGTAAGTGAAAATATGCATTAGTTCTAAGTGCTAGACCCAAAAGATACTGGCTCCATTGTAAGGATCATTTTAACAGAATTCTTGGCTAACCGCATGTTGTCTTTAGTGAAGGCAGTTAAATCTTTCAGCAATCTATCTATTTTCTTCTCCTATGAGAAAACTCTCAACACCTACAAATACTTTAATTGTTTAAAAGAACACCATAGAAAAGTCACCCATAGAAAAGACAACAATAGACCACGCATGCTAAAAAACAGACCCGTCGGAAAACATACCCAGAAATTACTCGGAACACAAAGTATTTGGAAAAAAGTTAAACTGGACTGAAGCCCAAAATTTAAAGAAAAAAAAAGTATTCAACTGTTAGTCACTATACCAAGACCACAAGAAATAAAGTCAAAGCCTGATTTGCTGAACCATTCTTATATGAATGATGCTTTTATGCTCCTTGTGATAAATCTTAATAAAAACAGTGAACACAACTCCCCCCTCATATCCCTAGAAAAAAATTCAAGTGGAATTGATGACAGGAAAAGGTTCAAAATCAGAGATTGAAGTAGTTAATGGAAGAGAGACCTATCACATACTGAGTGTGACAAAACTCCCTCCAAGAAATCATTCAGCCTTGCAAGCTGCTGAAATTTTGAAAGGCAAGGGAAGTTCCACTGTATGCTCACCCTGTTAAGCATCAGCTTTTGGCTGATTCAGAAAGAATCACAGAATCACAGAATATCAGGGATTGAAAGGGACCTTGAAAGCTCATCTAGTCCAATCCCCCTGCCAGAGCAGGAACACCTAGATCAGATCACGCAGGAACACATCCAGGCAGGTTTTGAATATATAGTTTACCCAAATACCTTCCATTTCAGCCCTGAACAAACACCAAAATCACCAAAATCTGTTCTCCTTCATACACAGGGAAGAAAAACAGTTTTACAGTAAATTACTGCTATATGGAGTTAATTTTCCCAGGTAGCTGAGCATATTTAATCAACATTGCTCTTAGACTGATTTGCCCCATTCAGTAAAAGGTAATATATACCTTTAATTTTAACTGTAGATTTAAATATACCCACCTTTTAAAACTGACAATTGCTAGCCATACAGAAAAAATACATTTAGATCCTAAACATTCAACCAATTTTGCACTGTAATATTTAGACAGTTTCCAGGTAGAAACTTGTTAAGAGAAGGAAAAGCTGTAAAAAAATTTCCAACTCTTTTCTTTCAGAGTGTTAATCAACTAAAAAGAGAGTTTATCTTTCATAGTATAAAGTGTTTTTCCATAATCAAGGGGTTTTTGGGTGGGCCAACAGACCAAATTTTCAAAGCAGCAAAATCCCAAGATACTAAACAAAACTTCCTCAAAAGCTATTAGGCTGGACATTAGGAAAA
>VZTM01008010.1:378-13526 GCA_013400555.1 Jacana jacana
CGTACCAAATTTTGACAACCAAGAACATGAATCATTCATTAATTCAGAACATGATCTATTACTTAACATTAAGAATGCATATAGTATTAACAGATTAACTGCATTGTCATTGTAGACGTGATGTATTTACTGATGCACGTACAACAAGGTGTATAAATACAACACTTAGCTGCCCACTGAGGTTTATTTGCAAGTTGCAAGATACAAGACATAGTGACATAAATGTTACTTTCCCTTTGAAAAGGCACTGAATAATCAATTAAAATCTTCATTTAAATAGGATTATTGTGTATATTTTGTATACCTTGTGTCCATGAAGAGTGTAAATAAGTCTTCCTTCTAAGAGATCCAAAATCTTAAGGGTGCCATCAGCAGAAGCAGTGATGAGATAGTTACCAGAAGGATGGAACGATACACAGTTAACCCCTGCTCTGTGAACTGATTTACAGAAGACAAAATTCAAAGACTATAGATATCTACTAACAGGAAATGTACACTGTATCTCTTCACTCTTTTCTACTTCCCAAAGAACAACCTTATTTCAGTTAAGGGAAAAAAAGGCGAAGTGCCATAGCACAGCAGTTTCTTTAAAGTATTTGCTTAGCTCTGTTTTAAAAATTAAGAGAAGAATCAAAAAGGGACCATCAGGATTCAGTTTGTAGTTGCTAGACTACAAAGATTACTTACAAAATGCCAGTATAACCTATTTTTCCACTTTCCCCAGTAAGGAAAAAACATCATATAATCTAAATAAAACCTATTTAATTGCCAAGAACTCCATCCTAAAGAAAATACAAACTACATTGTTTTTACCTTTGTAATGCTGCAGCAGCTTGTTCATTCGAATATCCCACAGTTTCACTGTATGATTAGAACCTGCAGAAGCTATACATGTACCACTTGGGTTGAAATCCACAAAATTTGCAAATCTAAATATAATTAATGAATATAGATTGATTATATGTTTCCACAGAAATATTTGGAGATATACATATTTATATCTATAAAAAAACAGTATTAACACTGAATTGGTATAAACTTCTGTGGAATCCACGTGTATGGAAACTCAAATAAGGTTATTTCAAGCATTTGATATAGGCATGAGAAAAGTTGTGCATAGATCAGACTGTATAATTGGGCTTTTGTTATACAGATAGTAAAATTGTCCTGACTCAAACCTTCACAGCTTGTGTTGGAGTACAAAGTCCCAAGAAGAAAGTGCTGCAAAGAGACTGTAAGCTGCAAATAAAATAATTTTGTATAGGAGCAAAATATCAGTAACCTTTTAGCTTGGAAAAAGGAGAGAGACAGCAGTAATGAAATTCACAAAGCTAATATAGAAGATTAATATTCATTTGCATTTAATTAAAAATCTGGTTCCAATATGTTTAATATTTTCTAAACCTAAGTACAGCAGGTCACTGAAGTTGATGAAAACCGTATTCTCTTAACGAGTATTCTTAAGCTTCTCATTGAAGCATCCAATATCAAACAGCATTATTGAAATGGTGGAAAAACATGAAATGTTCAAAAATCCAAGAACAATCTGTCTCCTCTCTGGTTTGTTCCTTGACTATGGGAAAACAGTAACATGCAGAAAAGTGTAGTCAGTTTACCTCTTCAGAAAAACGTGAAATTAATTATTTTAATTCACATGGGTGGTAAAACAATTTTGATCATAAAATATATATGTTAACATCACAATACATTTACTCTCATTTACTACATTACTGCAATTTACTCTCATTAAAACCACACATTTACAGTTCTCCATTTTTGTAGTAACTCTTACCCTTCATAATCTGAGAAGCTATCAATACAAGTTTTATTTCTTGTATCCCAGATCTTCACAGATTTATCCTCACTGCAAGATGCTATTAGTCTTCCATCAGGTGAAAATCTGAAATGTGCAGGTGTACACATTACTAAACAATTCAATTAGTGTTAGACACTTAAATTGCAAACCACCACAACCAAGAAAGGCTGCTTGGAATTAAAACATGGAACATTAAAAGAACATTTGACTTCCTCATGTTTCTCATGGACTAATAAAATTGAAAAGCATCTTTCCCCACTCCCATTTCACAATCAGCTACAACTAAAAACAGGCAAAGGGGGTGGGGAGGTAACAGTAGCCTAAGGTTATCACTTCAGATGTCAAAGAGATTATTACAGAAAACTATAGGCAAAAAAGATAAAGAGGACACAGTAGAACTTTGCATTCAATTTTAACCTACATATATATTCTCCTGTGAGTTCTCTCTGGGCTTACAGACCATCAGAGAAACAGTCACAATTATTCCTAGACTGGCAAACTAGGTTTTTAAGCAGGAAAATTGATTTGTCTGTAATTTCACCAATCGTTATGATTTTTCATACTGAGAAACTGCACAATGACATTAGAACCCTGTTCAAGAATTTCCACAGAATTTCTTAGAGCTTTTATTTTTCTTCTCAATGGTCAGATACTTAGGGACTTTGTATGGCGCTCTGCTTCAGTGTTACATTTTCTTTCTCAAATGGTTTAAATCAGGCCTCTCAGCTGCAGATTTTCCATTAATATGGGGAAAAAAAAAAAAGCAGCAAAGAACAATCTTTTTTTGTCTTTGAAGAGCTGCCCTGCCTTTAAATAGAATGTGAAACTTAACTTGCAGTACAAAGGCCGTTTCTTTTACCTTTTCCAATTACATAAGCTTAACTCATTTTGACTCGTGACCATTATTTCATGCCACTACTGTTCCAAGAATAGTGGAGATAACCCCCCCCCATGCATAATAAATGTAGAAACAAGTGAATGATGTGCAATACAGCACAGAAACAGACAGGACTGCGGAAACAGACAGGATACTGACTAAAAATAAATACCAAAGGCATTATTTGTCCTTCAAAAGTCGAAGTATTAACACCCAGCACCAGATTTAATATGTACAGATATTAACACAGAGCAAGCTTCCAGACTGCAACTAGGATATGAATGATGTGACAGATTTATTAAAATGTTATTATTAGTGATAGATGATCATTTATCAGCCACAGATTTTTTCTTCTTAGTTGCACCCTAAGAAATAAAAACATTTTGCTAGGAGTTCTGCTTCTTTACAAAGAGAATAAAACCAATGCTTACTTGGCACAGCGAACCCAATGAGTGTGCTGGAGCAGGGAAAACAAAAGACTCTGCCGGCGAACACTCCAGATTTTTATGGATTTATCATTGGATGCTGAAACTAGAAAGTGGCCATCATGTGAGAAGTTCACGCTACGAACAGACGCCGTGTGACCTTTCACTACTGATGATTCTCCATGGCTAGGAAAAAAACAAAACACAGCTATATTATATCAAAAGGGTTTAAAGCCCCATAAAACTCTAAGTTAACGTATTTGGAATCTTACCCAAATGAAAAAGCAATGTATACAGCCAAATCCTAGTGCTGACAATATTTTTGCCTTACTTTTGTATTAAATATTAGAATAAAAGACTTTGAAGTAATTGTATTTAATATGACCAATTTTAGAAAACAGTGCAATTAGCAGTGTTAGCCTACATAGAGAATTTATTATAGATTTGATATAGTAATCTACAAAATGCTTAAGAGTTAAAGTAGCATCAGTCTTTCTGAGATGATGCTGAACAGCTCATAATCACGGACAAAAACACTACTCTTCGTTTCCTTCATCACTTGCCTCCCCAAAACTAAGCATAGACATGAAATCCTTATTAAAATGAATACATCCTTTAAGCCAGAGATACTTCCAAACACAGTACTACACACATGAAATTATGACCTCAGAATTGCTATACTTTCCTTCAGAAACTACTGAATATTCAGTACAGAACAAAGTAACACAGTAAAGAACTGTGTTGCTTGTGCTTCCCAATCTCCGCTTCTGTCAAAGACCAGTCAGAGATGTGGGAAGACGAACTTTTCTTGAGTAAAGACTCTGATCTTCACATTGCACATTAATGAAACACAGAGCCAGCATTGCCCAGTTCATAGAATCATAGATTAGTTAAGAGTTGGAAGGGACCTTAAAGATCATCGAGTTGCACTCCCCCTGCCATGGGGGCCCCATCCAGCCTTGTCTTGAACGCTTCCGGAGATGGGGCATCCACAGCTTCCCTGGGCAACCTGTTCCAGTCTCACCACCCTCACAGTAAATAATTTCTTTCTGGTATCTAATCTCAATCTCCCCTCTTCCAGTTTAAAGCCGTTACCCCTTGTCCTGTCGCTACACTTCCTGACAAAGAGTCCCTCTCCAGCTCTCCCACAGGCTCCCTTCACGTACTGGAAGGCTACTCACATGCAAGGAATCCATAGCCTGACAGTACGATCTTGAGAAGCTGAAGCGAGGAGCTGCCCATCTGGTGAGAACTGTACGCTGGTCACTGCTTCTGTATGGCCTATAAATCTGTAAGCTCTGCATTGTGTCTTCAGCTTCCACACCATAAGAAACCTATCCAAAGAGGAGGTAGCTGGCAAGAAATAAAACAGTGAGAGGACTCATAGTGTCTTATTAGAAAAAAATCAGAGACAATGACTATGGACCTGGATTCACCAGTGAATTTACTTGGTATTAGAGGGAGGAAACAGTTACTGGACTTTAATGGACACTTGGCCTGAGCAAAAGCTTAACAGGCAGCAAAGCCAACACGAGGCTTTTGGAAAGACACCAGAAGACTGGGAGGTGTAAAAGATAATTCTTAATAGATAACTCTCCCACATGTTAAGCAAACTGACTTAAAAAATGTGATACAAACAATCCAAAGCTGAAGGTCATGCAGACATCGTGAAGTACAAACCCAGATTTGGTATCATCAAATACTAGGAACATGAGCCAAATTCTTTAGTGATCTCACTTTGATTTGAGATTGAATTTGTTTTAAGAATCAAGTGTTTGACTCTGAAAAGACAGCCCATCTTAAACCCAAGATACGATTTCTAAAACCCTTCAGATACCTACACTGAAGTGAACATGGTGATTCTGTAATCCTATTTAAGTACCAATTTACGTACTAGCATTTGCCTAGTTCAAAACACAATGTGAAGTTGTTGGTCTGATAATAGAAAGAGTAATTGGTTTTTGGGTTTTTCTTCCAGTCACTTTACAGGTGGCCCATACTGTCTACATTTGAAAAGGCAGAGCTTTTACCAGAGCTTGATCATTTTCAGGACACTGTAAGAAGCAAAAGCAACAAGCAGTTGAATTAAAGTGATGTGTGATATTCCTACTCCCCTATTACCTTCACCTCTGTTAAGCACTAGCATGCAGATCACAGATAAAAGCAAGAGATTCACACTTCCACTCAATTAAAAAATTCCTAGCCCTAGCACAGAAAGGGAAGAAAAGGAAGAACAGGGACCTCCTGGAAGGTGAAGATGACATGAAAAGGATGATTCCTCCCTTCCCAACCTCTTTCAGGCACCAACATAGCACAAAGGGATGGAGTCTGTTTATTAGCACATGTACCAAGGCAAGACTCAAATAAAACATCAGATATTAAACTTCCCTTAGGAATTGGGCAGAAATTATTTTTACTCCCAAAAGACTAGCTTCTGGTAAAAACTGTGGGACCAGACTATCTCTATACCCCTAGCAATAAGCCTAAACTTGACAGAAGTACAGGATATTCCTCCTCACCACCTCCAACTTTTCAGAACTCTATTTTACAGCAGGGTCTTTCCAATTGTACTTATTTCTTTTATCACCCTCTTTGATTCAGAAAGAAAACGTGATCTAGAGTGGCACAAAACAGAAAGGAAAAACAAACTGTAAGCCAAAATTGAATTTGAAGGCAATCACATTGGAAATATGGAACAGAAAAGATTAATGGTTTCTAAAACCAAGTAATGCACAAACTGCCAATTACCTGTGGAACACTAAGAGATGCCTTATGAACTGCAGGAGGCAATGTAATACCAGCCCTCTTTGCTTTCAGTTCTTAAAACCCAGGGAAATATTTTAAACTATGACAATACAATATATTCAAAGCCTGGTTTCTTGTAGTTTGCTCTCTCACAGATACATTATCCCAAGGTTAATGAGACAAGCAGTGACCTGAAGTTCTCCTTTCCCTGGGACATCCACAAGTGTCTTCCTTGTTCTCCCTCTGGAATCTCTATTGTCTATGCTCACACAGCATCCTGAAATAGGTTTCTGTCTTGAAGCTACCCATTCATTACCACAACACTCAAAGCCCATTATTATCTCTGATGCTACAGTTCCAGCCCAGCTGACACCCCTCCGGGGTGGTAGAGGACAGAGGTTCAGGACCTGCACAGGAAAAGGGGAATAATCAAGGGATCCATTGCTGAATTGTTTTCCTAAGGCTGGTACGAATCTGTATCCGAGAGGCATAAACCCAAAAAAGGGAACTCTGAAAAAATTCTGAATCAGCTTTGGCCCCTATCCTGCCAGGGAAACCAGGTTCATTCACTATTAACAAGGCTCTGCCAAGCCAGGCTATTCCCTGCTCAAGCAGACTGAAATCAGCTTGGGTGCACGTGGCCAACACCTAAACATTTTGCTTTAGGTTAACCCTTTTGGCTTAGCTATAAATACAAGCATCTACAAGGTAACAGTGTTGCCAGCAATAATTCCTGTTATCAGTACCAATCTTAAAAAGTTTTATACATGAGAAGTCTACCATATAGTTTATTGTTATCAAATAAGCATCTCTTTCTTTTCATTCCCTTTTAAGGGATTTTGCCTACTTCCTAACAATGTTTCTCCAATTTACTCAGGCACAGTATTTTAAGAATTGCTTATGAATTGGGAAGTAATTCGGTTATTACAAGGAAAAACACTGTATTGATATACTTTTAAAACATGAGAGTTATCTTTGTAAAATGTTGTGGACTGTGCTTCTTTATCCTTTTATGCATTTTTCAGCCCTCAAGTTCATGTTGCCTATGCATTTCAGTGTTTGAAAGGAGGGAAGCAAGGACCTTCCAGGGCAAGATTACATATGGGGTCAATGCAGAGCAGAGCAACTTGTTACGCAGTCTCAGCATTTGCCAAGGACACCAGCACCCTAAGGTCTGCTTTTCAACTACCAGACCACCAGTAGATAGTCCACAGCAGATCTCCAAGGCTAATTTAATTTATTGGAACTGTAACAAATGAAACACAGAAGGCCTAAAACAATTTTTAAGATGGGCTGTACCACAAGCGTGTTCACACTCCTCAGAGTGACAAAACCAGAACCTTGTTTAGAGGGGAAAGACAGAATTTGTCCTTGCTGTAGTAACAAATCAACTGCAAAAAGAGAGAAGAAAGCTGAAAGTTTTCACCAAGCTGACTCCAAAATGCAAGTCAGTCCAGTTTATAAGCTCAGTACATGGAGGTTTTTTTTTCCAGTGTTTTCTGTACACACCCAAGTACAGCTGATGCATCTCTAGGTAATTTGCTTTTCTGGTAATGAGTCATAACAGACTTGAACACGAAAGAAAAGACCTATCCCTATGCAAAGGCCAAGTGCACACACTGCTTTGCTGCAGTTCTCCGTACAGATGTCTGGGCTTCACATTTGCCACCAAAAAAAAAAAAAACCCTTGGTATTTGCAGTGAAACCACATTCGCCTTATAGGATGTGAATATTGATGGTATACATTTTTATATATACAGACATATATGTAAAGACACAAGTTGCTGCAACATGGAATCACCATTATACTCCATTTCCCACAATACCACAGTAGTGGTTATAAGAGAGTTTGCAGAGGTCAGAGAGACAGTTTCAGCCAGGCATTAACAGCTAGGTGTACCCCTCCTCCCCCCCCCATCTCCAATAGAATTAACTCACTCGGTGCAAGAATTACTGGTCAGATGGAGCATAGGGCTGTGCACATGATGTACGTGTGAATAGTCAAACACTACCACCATCAAAAAACCTCACACACTTTACAGGAACCCTGCAAATCTCAGTGTGATAAGGTGCAATGTCACTACACAAACACATTTAACAGTGATTCACAAGATTTCCTATTTGGAGGAGGTAAGCCATTATTAATGAAATCTCTGTCAAGGTGACCAATCTGGAACTCTAAGTGCAGTGGATAAATTAGGATGAAATTTTCATAACTCCTATAAATTCAAGTTCATGGCAGTTTTTATTGTATACTGCATGTATGGACAACTGGAAGAGAACTGAAGAGTCAGCAGACTAGCCACATATTTAGTTATCATTTTGGATTTTATTTTTTCAAAAGAAACCCCAAAAGTCCTCCCACATTTATTCAGTGTTAAGTTTACATTCAATTTCTTTTAAGTCACTTAAAATCAGTATTTTAGAATATACACACAAGTGTTCCCCACATTTTCAAAGTCTAACAGAATAGAAAAATCTTTCACAGTTTCAGATTTTCCAGAAATCTGTACACACTGAAGAACGAGATCAGAGTATTTCTGTAGAATTGCTGCAACTCAGTTCAAAACTAGTGGAACTCGAAATGGCAAGGTTGCTTTTTTCCTCCTCTTTCTCTCCCCTTCTTTAGTCTCTCTTCCCTCCCCCAACCTTTTTATTGCCATTTAGTTTTTAATTTAACTTTTTAAATATCTTTTTTCGGGCTAGGGTAGGAAGAAGGGGTCAGAATTAGCGAGAATAATTTCTCTAACTTTAAGAGGCAGATTCGCTTAGACTTATTACATAAATAGATAAGGAACACTTCAAATGTCAGTTTTAACATGAAGGTAATTCTTTATATGAGATCTAGCTTTTGCCAAATCCTAAAAAAGTTAATTGTATAAAAGTTGCATAGTCTATATTCACACTATTTAATTACTTTCATCTGAGGAAGCATGCATTGCACATACAACTTACGCTCTGCCATGTAGGAGAGCCCAGACCTTTTTCCTGTCTTTTCTAGTGGATGGAACAACCTACAGCAAGCTTTCCACAAAAGCACATACTTCTATATAATTTATTGCCCCAGCACATAATGACTGGCTGCCTTTTAAGATTTGATAAATGGTTCACAACTTGTAGGTCCACAAAAGAATTCCTTGCTGCAGAGCAGAACGGAATTTTTCGGGAATGTCTCCCTTATATAGTAAAGAAGTGCCCTTTAAAAAAAAATATTAAATTGCAAGTAACCTCCTAAAAATAAGTTAAAGACTTAAAAGAACACATGCCACATAGTGGCAAACATTTTTAGCATGATTCAACACTACTCCAGCTCCAATTTTTTTTTTCTGCTTCCCCTCTATCTCAGCCTGCTTCCACCCAAGCCTCTCAACTTTTTAAACCCACTAAGATTCAAGAATATGTCTTAATTTACCTTGCTTTATTTTTGGCAAGTCTTCACTTATTTCAGGCCTAACTTGCTCCCTTTTAGCCCTTCTACCTACTCACACCTGCAGCGAATGCAAAGCTACTACATTCCTCAAGTACCCAGATTTTTAGTGCTCACTAGTCCAAGTCCCTACCTACCAGCTCTATGTCAAGAGTTACTACACTGTGGCTAATGAAGAACATTTATTACTTCAGTGAAAGTAATAAAAAAAAAATCTGGAATGCCTGAAACATTAAGAGAAGTGGTCAGCTTAAATCATGTAAAGCTAAAACACACAATCATGTTCTTCAAAGTATGCAAGATATCTATTGCATCTACTGTCTATAATCAAAATCAAAACAGATTAGCGAATGATTCAAGAATCAATATTCTTCAAAACTCAGCAAACAGCATACAGAAATCATTCCAAATAAGTTGTTTAGTAAACAACCTAACCAACAAATCCTGGTTTCCTCCAAGCTGTCCTTTGCTTTTTTTAACTCCCTTTACTTCAGGAATTCCAGCTTCCCAACCTTATCCGAGGTCTCCCATGGTATTACTGTGATTAGAAAGAGGCAGCATATGCTGCATTATTTCAGAACTTTATCTAGGGCTGATGTATGCCAGCTCTTGTCAAAAAACATGATGCAAAATAAAACAGCCCAAGCTTTGCTCTCCTTCTTGTATATCCCGTTGTCATACCAAAAAAAAAATAAGATATGGATGCATGGTATAGCCACATAAGTTATGTACACCTAGGATGCCAGGCTTACCATGTAAAAGCTTGCACAGTGACAACGTAAATATCAAATACATAGCTAGGAAACAGCAGTAGCTAAGGCAATTGTGTGCTCTCTCTCTCCTTCTCCATTGCCTTTAAACAGACTTCTTATTTGCACCCATCCCTGTTTCCTTTCCATTTGTGGTACCACCAGCATTTTCTCAGTTCCACTGCTACAATACTCTGCTCTAAGCACATGAGAGCTCCTGAGTCACTCTCATGAGGTAAGGTTTCCAGAATAGGCACAAAACCGCACAACAGTGCTGAAAGACCAGCTACTGGAAAAAAAGCTTCCTTTTCTTCAATGTAATACAGCTAGTTGTCACCCTGAAACCATTAAGAGCATGCAAATTCCGCTAAAACTGCAGAATTTTACAAGGCTTAAAGATTCAGCTTTCCACAATGTCAATTAAATCACATGCTACAGCAGCATTATTTAGGGTGTTAGATACATGTGTTATAATGTATCTGCAACATCAGTCAGTTAACTCCGCTGTGAGAACTTTCACTTCTGTAAATAAAAAAATATTTACTTTGATGTAACATTATCTTGCAAGTTTAATGTGTGTAATTTTTTTAATAAAAAAAACTCCTCAGTCCACTTAAAAGTTCTACTATGATCAAGGCAGACCAAAGTAAGAAAATAGCAGATCAAAATTTTACAAAAATAAACGGCATTAGATCTGTATTCAATGTTCTAGAAACTAAATCTCAGTATTTACTTTTGCTTTCTGTACAGTTCACAATGGAGACAGAGCTTCTATACCACTACAGATGCATCTGAAGAGAATCCAAGGTATACATCAAGCATTGCTATCTGCTCAAGCATGTACAAAACCTTGGAGATGACAGTGCATTTGATTCACACTACCAGCACTTATTATTTCTCAAATTATTTCTCAAATTTCCAAATCTGATTTTTATCTGCAGCATTACAAGTTCTCATTTGCACATCAGCACGCCCCTCAGTTGTACGATAAGCAGTAAGGCACTTTCCTGAATGAGGATGATAGATAGTTCCATCTTCTTTGAAATGCCATATAATAATTTCTGGGATGGGAGTTCCATCTTTTGGGCAGTTCCTCATTCCTATGAAATCTTCCTGCTCAGGGACTTCAGCACATAACTCAGTTACAGAGTTAAATCTAATCTCTTTATTTGACGTGTATTCAAAAAATTGATTGCCTCCCTGACCGTGACATCCGAACAGAGAGAGATGAGCCCCAGTAGGGTGATGTTCTGGTAACACATAGTCTAGGCATTCCGAAGCTATTCCTGCACTGCGGATAGCACCGTGCCAGCCAGGACGATCTTCTGGTACATGCAGCTCTGGAAATATGTTCTTTAAATACCAACTAAAGCTCTTGCATTTCAAACGCTCTCTTAGTATTTTTCTTTCAGAAATATCTCCATAGTTTTCCTTTCTTGCTGAAGGATTTCTGTTGTAGAAGTGGTCTTTGTACCCATCCATCCACACCTCAGCAGCACGAGCCGTGTTCTGCAGGAAATTCGGTCTAGCATATGGCGCACGCTTTGGAAACACATGGCCTACATGGGAGCACGGATGAATTTCCAACATGCCTCCACACTGCCAAACCCTAAATGATAATTCTAAGTTCTCCCCTCCCCAGACATCCATTCCTGTATCATAGGTACCCAGGTACTCAAAGTACTTCTTACTGACGGCAAACAAGCCACCAGCCATAGTTGGGGATCTGATTGGGTCGGTTTCAGATTTGCGCCTGAGACGTTCATGTTTAGGCACCGAGTGCCACTGGAATGTCAGCCGCCAGTCAAACCCCCCAATCATGGGCTCTGCTGTTTGCATGTAGTATTCAAATGTTTTCCAGTCGATGGTGTCAATGACAGGACAAACAATAACAGTTTCGTTCTCAGCAATCCTCTCCAGCAGTGGTTCCAGCCAGCCGGAAACACATTCACAGTGACAGTCTAGAAACGTGAGGACATCACCAGTAGCAAAAGTAGCACCAATTAAACGTGCACGAACCAATCCTTCTCGTTTGTTGGTTCTTATCAAACGAACTCTTTTCAGACCGCTTATGTACTTTTCAAGCTCGGTCTTCAAATACACTTTGTCACTCAAGTCATCCACCAGTATTATTTCTTTTAGAAGCACTGAAGGCGACGTTTCAAGAACACTATGTATCGTCCGCAGCAACGTTGACCAGGCTTCGTTGTAAAACGCGATTATAACGGATGTGGTGGGCAGTCTTCTGTAGTCATAAGATTTAGATTTACAGCCACTCAGTCGATTATCTTCAATGTGCCGGTGGAGGGAGATTTTATCACTTAAGTAGATATTAATTGCATACTTCTCAATCAGTTCTTCTTCCTGTTTCTTTTCCTCAGGACTCAGCTGCAGGCGAGAAGACTTACCCCATTCTCCCGGGGCATAAGGATCAGGCGGGGATTTGTCATAAACTGGACGAGCCAAGTCCACAGCCTCCTCTGCTCTGTCAGAAAAGCGCCTCTCCCATTTCCCTTTGGTGATGCTCTCCCCGGCGAGGGAGGCCCCGAAGGCAGAAACCGACAGCTCGACGACGAAATAAGCGATCGTCAAGAAGCCGAGAAACACGCAGCTTTTGCGGATCCACGTCCATCTTCTCACCAGCCGGATCCTCATCGCAGGCGATTAAGAGGAGCCCGGAGCAGAGAGGAGCTCCGCGACCCACCGCTGGCTGCTACCCGCGCCCCCAGCACTCCCCGTTTCGGGCTCGGGCCGCCGGCCGAGTTCGCGGGCTGCCGCTCGGTAGCGGGCCCGGAGACCTCTCGAGGGGCCGCGGGGGAAGCGGGACAGTAGCGGAGGCACCGGAGCAGCCTCCCCCCCCGCCCCTCCGGCCTCAGCGCTCCCCTCACTTACTTCCTCCTCCTCCTCCTCCTCCCCTCTCGCCGCGGGACAAACCCCTCCTCCCGCCTTGTGGTTTGCTCAAAAAGTTGTCGCTTAAGGAAGGGGCAGAGACTCCTCGGCCCGCCCGGCCGGCGCGGGAGCCCGCCCCGCCTCCGCTCCCGGACCTGCGTCCGGAAAGGGGGGAGAGAGGGAAGAGGGAGCGAACCGCCCCGCCCGGAAAGCAAACGGC
>VZTM01008010.1:13684-29590 GCA_013400555.1 Jacana jacana
GCGACCGGGCGGCGCGGCCTTACCGGTATCCCCGCCCGGGCCCGGATCCGGCGGCCGCGGGGCGGGCAGCAGCGGCATCCCTGGATGGGTCGGGGCAAATTCCAGTCTCTTTGTTTCCGAGTGCGTCCGTTGGTGGAGACGCTGAGGTGCCGCCGCGAGGGGGGGCGTTCGGCGGGTGCTGCGGCAGAAGGCGGGAAATACGGCCTGGCGGTTATTATTTAAATAATAAGTCACCCAAACTACAGGTTTTTGCTACCAACCCCTGAAGGAACACACACACACACACCCCCCACACACACACAGTGCTGGGCTGGCTCTGAAGGAGGATGGCAACGCAGTGGCCCGAAGAGCACCTCCGGTGCTTTGTCTGGGCTTTTTTAATGTTCAAAAAGTGTTGGTTTGGTTTGGTTTTTTTTGTTTGTTTGTTTTTTAAATCCAGTCTGCATTTTATGGAGTTTCATCTGACATTAAACTCCTAGACCTACAGAATCAGGTCAGAAATAAGGCCATCGTGTAAGATGACAGTTCCAAAACAATTGTGTTTCAGCACGAAATGCACACTTAAGATATCAATTTTTATAGTCCTGAATGAAGCAGGATGGTGGCAAGTATACAAGAAGGTGTCCACAGAAATCGTCTTGCCACTCCTTACGGTGATGTTCTGCAAGCTGATAATTGGCCTCTACAGCTTCAGAACATGCTTTGGTTTTGGTTTTGGTTTTTTAAAGGTGGTGGGACAAGACACTGACTTTAACTTGGACCCAACTACAGCTACAGGTTTATGTTATTATTCGTTCTCGATCTGGTTTTGGGGTTTACGTTGGTTTTCTACACCGCTCACTCACCCATCCCCGTGTGCTGCTCCCGTGATTTAGTTAT
The DNA here is from genome assembly GCA_013400555.1 of Jacana jacana. NCBI lineage: Eukaryota > Metazoa > Chordata > Aves > Charadriiformes > Jacanidae > Jacana > Jacana jacana. The sequence continues at coordinate 14,564 of VZTM01008010.1, forward strand.
CACAAGCTAAAACGTAGCATTAAAAAGAGTGGGTAGTGATAAATTTTAAATGATGTCCCACATTTTCTACCACATTGCAGGAACAGTGATTTAACCAGTTAAACCAGCTGTGAATGAAGCCTCTCAGCAGGGAGACAGCCAAGCTACATTTAGATCCCTTCCCTCTGGGAAGCAGGTTTAGTAGCAAACTTTGAATGATCTTAAGTTATTCTGTGGTCTCTTTTCCTTTTTTTTCTCTGTGCTGCTATAATTGTGTATCATGGTATCTCAGTATTTCTGGTACCTTGTGTTCTCAAGGTCAAATGTGTTCCGGAAACTCTTTAAAATCCAGTGGGCAGAAATGCCTGTTATTTTATTTACAAATGTTATGTTATTTGCATTTAGCTGAGCTAAATGACAGTTCCCAGTCATGCTGAATCTTTTTTCCTTTTGCCTTCTTCACAGCTGCTATATGTACTTCCAGCAGCTAATTTTGGGGTGCTAGCAGTAAACTGGAGTCTGCACCTGCCCACAAAATTCCTGAATTATAAACTGGCAGGTGATAGACATAAAGCAAAGGAAGGACTGTGATTACTGGGAGAAAGAGAGCATCATCCCTCTTTCTACAAGGAGAAAGAGCATTTGTCATCTGGAAGAGCATTTGTCAAATTATAGGGCTTACAAAGTTAGTCTGTGCCTTGCTGCTTTTCCTCACCTGAGAGTGGTTTGAAGACTCCCGAGAGCTTGTAGAAAGCAAAAGTATTCCCTTGCCACAGGCATATAATTAGCTATAATGACTGTAGTTATAAAGCTGGCAGGCATTAGTTTTTATGCTGATCATTTTTTCTCGTGAGCATGCATAAATTTTATTTTTAGAATTATTTAAAATTTATTGTAACTCATAATAATTTAATATGAGTTGGCATTTTCTTCTTATGTCTGAGAATACGTTCTGTGATACACGAGTGCAATCTACTGTATTAAGTTGTGCGCTGTGATGACAATGATAAATGGTGCATCAAAAAGGTGCATCTTCCAAGCATCACGTCTCAGTAGGCTGTTGCTTCAGCAGCTGTGAAGTTCTTTTTCTCAGTCACTGAGTTAAGGAAGTATATGTCACAGAATCACAGAATCGGGGTTGGAAGGGACCTCTGGAGATCATCTAGTCCAACCACTCTGCCAAAGCAAGTCCTCCTAGACCAGACTGCACAGGAACTTGTCCAGGTGGGTTTTGAATGTCCAGGGATGGAGACTCCACCACCACTCTGGGCAGCCTGTTCTGGTTCTCTACCACCCTCAAAGTAAAGAAGTTCCTCCTCATGTTTACATGGAACTTCTTATGTTCAAGTTTGTGCCCATTTCCTATTGTCCTCTTACTGGGCACCACTGAAAAAAGACTGGCCTCTTCCTTTTGACACCCACCCTTCAAGTATTTATAGGTGTTGATCAGATGCCCCCTCAGTTTTCTCCAGACTAAAAAGTACCTCAGCCTTTCCTCGTAAGAGGGATACCCTAGGCCCCTAATCATCTTTGTGGTTCTCTGCTGTACCCTCTTCAGCAGTTCCCTGTCCTTAATGAACTGGGCAGCCCAGAACCGGACACAGTACTCCAGGTGAGGCCTCACCAGGGCAGAGTAGAGGGGCAGGATAGCCTCCCTCAACCTGCTGGTCACGTTCTTCTTAATGCACCCCAGGATGCCATTGGCCTTCTTGGCCATAAAGGCACATTGCTGGCTCATGGTCATTTAATCATGTGGAATGATATTAGGAGCAGCGGTGTTAGCAGCCAACCTGTCCTGACCCTCAGAAAGATCTTTGGCCCCTGGGCTGTTGGCAAAGGGAGGACACAAGCAGGCAGCGGTGCACCGTGGGCACTAGAGGGGAGTGTGAGATACGCTTTGGCAACGTGGTATCAGTTTTTCATCCACCTACATGCAGGAGAGGAACGTGGTCTTAGAGCACAGAGATTTAATTACAGTCTGTCTTGCAGTTGTAGAACCATTATACCTGTCGCTCCCAGCATCTTTCCAACCTCTGGTCTTTCCTTTTTTTTCTCCTACATCAAAATGGTTATGAAAATAAATATTAAGGAAGTAAAGTAACGTGGAGTATTGTTGGAGTTTTTTTGTTTGTTTTCTTGAGATTTTCTTATTAAAGTCTCTTTGCCAAGAGCAGCAAGACAACAGAAAAGAAAAGGATCTCAAGTCGGTCCATATAGATTTGAAATGCAAGGGTGATTTGGAATATATACAATGTTACTTGTAGTCTAAGAAACATCCTGGGATCATGAGGAAATTGTCAGATATAGTTGCTAAGCCATTCTCCATCATATTTGAAAAGTCATGGCACTCAGACAAATATCCCAGTGGCTGGAATAAAGGGAATATTATACCCAGACACTAGGAGCTACTGACTAGTCAGCCTCACTTCTGTGCCCTGTAGGATCATGGAGCAGATCCTCCTGGAAGTTATGTGAAAACATATGGAAGATGAGGAGGTCATTAAAGACAGCCAGCGTAGCTTCATCGAGGGCAAATGATACCTCACTAATGGAGTGATTAGGGTAGAGGGACAGCATGCCATCCAGGGGACCTTGACAGGCTTAAGGAGTGGGCCTGTGCAAACCTCATGAAGTTCAACAAGACCAAGTACAAGGTCCTGCACCTGGCTTGGGGCAATCCTCAGCATCAATACAGACCAGGAGATGAATGAATCGATGAATTCTGAGAAGGGCTTGGGGATAACTGTGGATGAAAGGCTGGTGATGAGCCTGCAATGTGCTCCTGAAGCCCAGAAAGCCAACTGCATCCTGGGCTGTGTCAAAAGAAGCGTGGCCAGCAGGTCAAGGGTGCTAATTCTCCCCCTCTGCTCTGGTGAGACCCCAACTGGGGTACTGCGTCCAGCTCTTTCCTTGGCACAGAAAAGACTGGGATCTGTTGGAGCACGTCCAGAGGAAGGCCATGAAAATAATCAGGGGGCTACTGTAGCTGATAGAAATTTGAGAATTTTGCTTGTTCAGAGTATAGATTGTGTTTGTACTGAAGGATAAATGAAAGATCTTGAAGTGCCCGGAGGGAAACATGTAAAGGAAAACTGCATAATTTAAAACCAGCACTTTAAACCAAATAACCATCTGGATTAGAAGCTGAAAGCAACAATGACTCTGGCAAAGAACTTGTCTTAAAGTAATTAGACTTTGTATAAAAGTGGGCGTGTTATCCAAAGGGGTTTTTCTGTTTGTTCCTTTTAATTAGATGCTTTTGTATAAAAGATACATATCTCCCTAATGACTACAGGGACTAAGTTCCTTAATGTTTCTCCCTAAGTACAGCACAGTAAAAATACTGAGGTAGTTGTATGCAGCTGAAGCACGCACTGAGCTGGCTACACGTAAACCTCTCTACGTGTTACCTTCAGTGTCAGATCATAACTCATACCCTCTATAATGTGTGTGCAATCTGAGAACGATTGCAGCCACAGATTGGGTTTTTTTGATAACAGAACTGGTGTGACCATGCAATTTTCTGGGATAATCCTACTACGGTGTTTTATAGCAGTGCATCACTACCTGGCTGGATGCCCACATGAATTCCAGATTCCNTGGTCGATACAAGTACTGTTTGCTGGGTTGCCAGCAATATGGGTAATGTTGGTAAATACACATTTTTTCAATGCACCGGCATCTAACTTTTCTACAAATAAGCAAAGTGGATGTTTTCTTATTTAGATATAGGGTATGATGGCTCTTTGCCATTGTATACAATACCTGAGAAACTATTGTGTTGCAAAATTGAATGTGTTGGAATCAAGGAACTTTAGCAAGTTTTGTGGCAATGTGTGTTTAGAATCAAGAACATTCATGCCCCTTACAGGGTTCACGAAGGTTAGAACAAGTTTGGCAGAATTTAGTACAACGTAGCAAAGGTTAGAACAAAGTTGTTAATGCTTCAGCATATGATATGCTGTAGAGCATGGTGTTTATACAATGCCTTCCATTTAGTGCTGCTTAATAACAGCATCTTCTGGGGTAATGTGGATATTAACTGCAAGAGCGAGTGGGTGAAAAGCGATGAACGGTGGGTGAACTGTTGTACGGAACTACCCAGCTTGGTGAAGTGTGTGGATCACGAGGCAACATTTCACCCAAACAATCTGATAGGGAGGACAAGGGAGGACAAACTAGATACAAACCTAAACAGGAGCAAGAGAAGCTAGAACAAGAAGCTTAACTAGAAAAATGAGATCTTGATATTGCACCTTGCTTCATTTAAAAAATACAAACCCAAAACTAGCTTTTGTTGAAGCCCAAACTCTGTGAAACCAAATTCTTGGATGAAATTAGAACTAGAAGAGCTTGATTCCCCTTTTCCTTTGGGTTAGTTTCAAGAGGGGTAGGAGTAAGGCAAGGTGTTTCTGACCAGCAGTGGCAGCTGTTTCAAATTCAGGATTGGTACAGAGAAGGCCGGGTCACAGGAGAGAGAGAATTCTTTACAGATTGCATTTTTGCCACTTCATAGGCAACCCTAAGTGCTGACTGATCTGTGTTCATCATTGCTATACCAAAGCAGGGTAGAGACTTCTTCGTCTGGAGAAGGAAAGCCTGCATCTGCAGGGTTTGGGGTTCTTTTTGTTTGGTTTGGGGTGGTTTTTTGTTTGGTTTGGCTTTTTGCCGTTGCAGCCCCGGCTGCTTGTGCAGGAAGAGCTTTCCAGCATGACAGTTAACAACCCCAAAACATGACAAAGTACCACAGATGCTTCCTGCTGCTACTATTTAGGTTTTCTCTTGATTACTACTCGCATGGCTGATGCACACAGAAAAGTGAAGGGGGTACTAGAATTTTCAGCCTCTCATCAGTTTTATTACTAAATACACTGTTCTGTTTGCACCCCTGCATCAAGTGTAAGAACTGCCACCGTTAATGAGACAGCTAGACACTGGTTTGATTCAAAGAGTAAGTGTTGAAGTGACATCTTGCCAAACGCTATTTAGGACGTGATAAAAATCTAAGCAATGGGGCCCTATTCCACTGATGAGACATGCAAGTATAGTGGGGCATTTTGGGGGTAGAAAGTCCAAACTGCAAATATCTTCCCCACTCCACACCTTTTTTTCAACTCCTTTTCATTTCCTGCAGAAAGGCTCTATACACACCTAGTGGGATGTGTGTGTGTCAGATTGCTTTAAGACTTCCTACAGGGCCTCTAATATTAGTGAATTTTATGCTGATTTCTGCATAACTGGCTTTGTTTCAGAGAGAGACAACTTCTGAATGGCTGAACAACCCGTATACTGTACGAAGGAGAGAAGCAGAAGGTGGTGCCTGCTTGATAGCACGAAAGAGAGGAGGGAGGACTACCCCTAATGTTCTTCTTAAAGCAAATTTGGGAGAACACTGCTCTGGCTTCCCGTAGGAATCTGATGTATCACAAAACACCACTTTTTTTTTATCATTTTTCACACCTCTCATTGATTGCAAGGCCACTGCATGTGGACACAATACCCAGAGTCTCCATCACAATCATCTCCTGGGATTCTGCAGGGTGTTTGTTTTACAGCGGCAGTTTGCATACAGGTTCTACAGAGACTGGTCCCAGCTGTGGGGAAGGTCAACAGGGCCTCAGAGCAAACGAGATATGCAGCAGATCAGTATTGCTGTAACCCCTGAGCGCTACAGAGAACAGAAGTCAAAGTGCTGCCCCTTTCAAAGTCTGAAGGGACATCTGGGTGCCGCAGCTCTTGCACAGGAAGTGAGCTCCCATGGCTCCTGCCCCTTCACAACTAATCCAGGCAGTTTTCCTTCTCTATGCTGTGAGGCTGCAACCTAAGGAGTCTTTTCACACCCTGCAGTCCTTCTGATGGAGACAAAATATTAAATTCATGCTAAAATGGTGACGAGGGAGCCTGTCAGAGATAGCACCTAACTTACTCTGTGCACTGCTTGCATTTTTATTTTGCACTAATTCTTACTTAGAAATTGTTTGCCAGCTACTTTGACTCTAGCTTAAGAGAATTCATCCTTAACTAGACTTTTGTTTTGAAGTACACAGCCTGCTGTTAGTATAAACAGCTTGTTCTTGCACCCATAGAACAGACAGAGTGTGCTTTGAATTTCCAAGTTGCTGTCAGAAAAGAGTCCTAGATGTTTGCTGCAAGAGCTGCCTTTAAGGTCACTCCTCCTGCAAAGTTTTCCTGCCACAGTATTTAATATGATTGTAAAACTTCTGTCTTCACCAAAAGCATGGGAACACTTGCAGATCAGCACATTTTACTGTGACACATCACTTAATTATGTTAGCTACATTTCATTTTGGTATTTTAGATAAAGAGCACTAGAGTAAGTTTCTTACATAAGTTTACTTAGAACATTTGGTTTTCTAGTCTTTTTACACTCCTTCCAATCTATCATCACATTTGTCAAATTATACAGTGATCCATAGTGGCTGTCAATTTTCAGTATTCATATTCACAGCACAGATCATAGCAGGTTCTCCTCCAAAGCAAAGCAAGAAATAAAGATGACTGAAATGCTTAAGCAAAAGCATGAACAGCTAGACGGCATAGCTACTAGCACTGCTGACATTAGTGCCTTGAGCTGGAGGAGCTTACTTTTAAGATATATGCTTTTCAACTTGTACATTTGTTCTTTTTGCTCCTCTTACTCCTATCCTGTTTATCCTGCTTTGCTTCTCTTGAAGCTTTCAGCAACTTCCACTCTCCCCTTTCAACTCCCCCTCAACTTCCTTCATCCACAGTATTTCAGCTGTTGCTTCCTCCACCTCTAGTGACTGAGGCACAAGGAGCTGCAGAGGGGATCACCTTTCTGCTTGGGTTTTGGTGTCCAGAGAACAGCAGTTTATCCAGAAGCTGTTCACTGTGTTGTCACAGAAGCTGTTGAAATGGCAAAACGGAGAGGACACCAGAGGAAAAAAGGGGTGGAGCAGAAGGGATAACCCAAGCCAGCATCATGGACTCCCATCCTGCTCCCGGGTGAAAGGCTCAGTCGCAACCCCATTGCATTCCCCTGCAACCAGGCTGAGCAGTTCACTCAGAACAGGTACAATTTTCAGAGTTTTGCTGAATGATGGACAGCAAAGATAGAGATATTTATATCTGACTATATAAAGATATTTAACAGGTTGCAACTTGTCCATGCTTTCCACTGGGATAGCAAAAGAGATCCCCAGCACCAGGAGATCCTCCTTGACAAGTGTCAAATCTTGTTCAAAAGCTTGGAGATGGTAGATTATCATCAGCCAACAAGTGTTAACAGCAAAATAATACTCCCCTTTTATTTCATAACATTACTCTTCCCCCCAGAAGCAAACCTCTTGAGCTGTATCATTTTCACAGAATCACAGAATATCAGGGATTGGAAGGGACCTTGAAAGATCATCTAGTCCAATCCCCCTGCCGGAGCAGGAACACCTAGAGCAGGTCACACAGGAACATGTCCATGTTTTGAATGGCTCCAGAGAAGGAGATTCCACAACCTCCCTGGGCAGCCCCTTCCAGTGTTCAGTCACTCTCGCTGTGAAGAAGTTTTTCCTCCTATTTAAGTGGAACCTCCTCTGTTCCAGCTTGCACCCATTGCCCCCTGTCCTATCATTAGGTGTCACTGAGAAGAGCCTGGCTCCATCCTCCTGACACTCACCCTTTACAAACTTTTAGACCCTTTATAAACATTCATCAGGTCACCCCTCTGTCGCCTCCAAGCTAAAGAGACCCAGCTCCCTCAGCCTTTCCTCGTATGGGAGATGCTCCACTCCCTTAATCATCTTTGTAGCCCTGCCCAGGACTCTCTCCAGCAGTTCTCTGTCCTTTTTTGAACTGAGGGACCCAGAACTGGGCACAATATTCCAGATGGGGTCTCACCAGGGCAGAGTAGAGGGGGAGGAGAACCTCTCTCAACCTACTAACCACACCCCTTCTAATACACCCCAGGATGCCATTTGCCTTCTTGGCCATGAGGGCACAGTGCTGGCTCATGGTCATCCTGCTGTCCACCAGGACACCCCATTTTATCAGGGTGGTTAGTTGTTAAATGTATTTCTCCATGAAGTTTCCTTAAAGTCCTGATTTCCAAGTTAAGAGTACAACCATCAAGCTTTGTAAGATTGAAACAAGGCAGGAAAAGTCGCAGGAGCACTTGTCTCATTTTTGGCAATATCCCAAACATCATCAGTTTGGAAATAACTATCTACAGCTTAACTGTTTAACTCAGCTTGGATTGATTCTGAAGTGCATCGTTTCAGACTGGGTTTATGATAGCAGGCAGGAAGATGTTTCAGCCTTTCAGTCTTTCAGACACAAGAATGTCAGAGATCAAGCGTGACTTTGGAAAACAAACCCTGAGGGATCCATTGGTTGTGCTGATTGCCTCCTGGGATGGTAATGAAGAAGACTGATGTCAAGTAGTATTCTCAAGTAGTGTTTTATCAGCACCCCCGCCTCATCCAGTGATCAAAAAGCCTGTAGCACTTCCTCATTCAAACATATAAAAACGCTGATCGTGTTGACTGGAATCGAGCCAACGCATGATCATGTAGATGATATTCAGGCTTGCGCTGTTTGTAGCCCTTTCAAAAAAAGAGCTGGCTCTGTGATATTTAACGCTATAATAATTGTAGTCAAGTATTGGCATGCCTGCAGAATGGCTGGGGACCCCTGCTATCCCAAACTCTTTCAAAATGGCAGTTCAGAATACTTTTAACCACCTGCTGCAGCATTTAGTTCATCTTTTATTGAAACATTAATACCTTTGAAATGAAACCCACTGCAACATACTGGCCCTACAGAAGAAAATTCCAATTCTGTCTGCACCTCTAAGGCAGAGAGTCAAAACGCAGCATATCAAGACTTCCTGGTGGAGGCACTCCTCCACATCTTCTAAACATACTTATTTTAAATCTCTCTTAGTTTTAGAAGAAATATGTTATTTATAACTACATCAAAAAATAATAATAAAAGGCTACAACAACCGTTTTGCAGAAACCCAGCTATTTTTTCCAATAGTTAGAATGTCAAATTTCTATTTGAATCATCTCACATTACTTTAACATTTGGTCAGCCAGCTAGTTAGTTTCACTATACAGCTTCTATGTGGAATATTTGACAGAAGCTTTTTCCTATTACATCCTTTTTTAAGACTAGAATGGCAGGTTTGTAATGTCAGGCATCATACATTAGCATTTAAACTTTTATATGCAATTATCTGAGAACCAGTAAAAAGAGACTCCAAATCTGATATGACACTATCTTCTCCAAGCATAACAAGATATTTCTGTAACTCAAGGCAAAGGGGGAGCATTTGTATTTAACAGCAGAACCAATGCTGCATTTAATTTAACTTCACAGGTATTTTGCTCAATTAGATAAAAGCCTGTAACACTACCACTTCATGAACCAAGCCAAGGAGAAAAATCAGTTTCTTGACTCCATTTAAATTATAGGCTATGATTGAAAATATATTGTTCAGTGCTTTTTATTCTTGATCAGTTAGAACAATAATATAGATATCATTAACTTTATATGACTGCAAAAGAACTTTATATTTCAGAAACTGATCTTAAGCAGAAACCCCCCATTAAAAACACACAGTAAAAAGAGAGCAGGGCAGTGAAACCACACAAATCTGCAGATAAGTCAGCTCTTCCTTTTCCTTAGAAATAACTACAATTTTTAGTCTTTATACACCTGAAAGATTTGAAAGAGCCAAATAACGGGGTGAGAAATCCTCTTCTTCTTTGAGGAGCAGTTGCTTTCCACAGGTCTGCAGAATTGCTTAAAATCTGTGGGCTTTCCTATGGATTACAGACCACGACTGTGCAGTGGCTAAGCATGTCCGGCTTGTACTATAAACCACAAATACGAGAAGGCATAAGCAAAGTTTAACAGATACCCACTGAAGACAGTTTAAAAATTGGATAATTCAGGTTGGAAGGGGCCTTGGGAAGTCATGTAATGCAAACTCCTGCTCAAAGCAGCAGGACTTCATGAAGTTTCATTCCAATTATTTCATGAAGCATCATTCCTTTAATGCTCGCAGAGACAAAAAGGCTGTGAATTTTCCTCACCAAAGAGTTATTTTCTGCTGAATAATCTCCCATCTCTGTAAAAAGAATAAAGCTTGAATAAGCCGTTATTTTGAGCATTTGAATACTGATTTAACTCAGTATCCCTCTTTGCAGCTCAGCATATCTTCCCAGGCAGCCGTCTGCACAACTGCATCGCGCTGTGATGGGATAAGCTCAGGAAGGAGGGGAAGGGACAAGGATTAGAAGCCACACAAAACCTATGCAGTCCAGCACCGAGCAGGAACAACTACGCTCTGTGCTATTTCTCTTGCAGGTTTCTCTCCTAACGGGAGATGAGAACAGCTCAAGTCAGGTTTGAGCTTCATTGACCTTTACTAAGTTGAAGCTTCCTACGAGGAGCGTTTCGGTCACGAGTAGTAACTTAATTCCTGTCCATCTCTGAAATTTAAAAATATCAACACTGAAGGCTTTAAGATTAAATGTTAGCTTTAAGTTCAGCTCGCTAGAGAGCAACTCTAAAGAACTAAGAACTCTAAGAACTGCAAAACCACTTAAGTAACATTATCTGCAGTAAGCTTCATATTACATTAGCCATAGGACAAGCTTTTTATTAATTTTATTCCATTTTCAACTTGTAAGAAGATGGTATGAGAAAGAGCTGCTAGAAGAAAAAAAGAGAAAAATGCATGCTTTTATTTGCTAGAAGATACTCCTACAGGTGAAAGGAAACTGCAAGTTTTCTTGAATGCACATATGCTTCCCCCTTTCCAAAGGAGATAAGAGCCACTAGCAACATATTAGACAACCTGAGTTCCTCTCTTGTAAGAAGTCCTCTGGTTTACCTAACAGGCCAACAAGCATAGGATATCATCTCGAATGCAGTAATTTAAAGCCTGAAAGTCATAGCATTTCAGGTAAAAAAAACCAAACAAGGTAGATTTGCATATGCTCAATCATTTAGTTTTGGGAGCCCTTTTCAGGTGGTAGCATCTTTCAGTGCTATCTTCTACAGCAACTCATAGAAGAGTTCATTTGACAAGGTGCATGGAAAGAGCTAGCTTTAAAAAAAAATATGTTTTTAAGATGGAAGAACTGCTTTCTCTCCCCCCTCATTAGCAAAACAACAGTATGAGTTTAATTTCAAAGTTTTGGTGCCTGAAAGGGCCATCACCAGAATAATTCAGCTGGTTACTTAGTGCATCAGGATTCCAGAACGTGGCTAAAGTTGATGCCACTTTAAGAGATTAATCTTTTACTTTCCCCGTCAGTCATAATTCAAAAAGGTTTACTGTAGTAGAAGTGGCCAAGCTCTGCTATCACAGTAAGCATTCCAGCAGGCAAATGCCAGCAAGCTCATTGGTCAGACCAGTTTGACATAAGAGAAAGAGAAGTGTCGCTTCCTTTCTTTCTTTGGCTCAGGTTTGATCACTGTAATTATTTACTTATTTGTTGAATTCCATCTACGTGTACAAATAGTATCTATGAGGCTAATGGGGAAACCCCATAGAATTACGCCTCCTGCTCAAGAATTTCAGGATCACAGAAAGGACCAGGTTGGCAGGAACCTCTGTGGATCATCTAGTCCAACTCCCTGCTCTGAGCAGTGTCAGCTACAACAGGTTGCTCAGGGCAGTGTCTCACTGGGTTTTGAGTGTCTCCAAGGATGGAGACTCCATAACCTCTCTGAGCAAACTTGCCCAGCATTTGACCACCAGTACAGTAAAAAAAAAGTGTTTGCTTGTGTTCAGGGAGAATTTCACATTGCAACTTGTGCCCATTGCCTTTTGTCCTGTCAGTAGGCCCCATTGAGAAGAGTCTGGCCACCTACTTTTGATTCCACTCATCACAGATACATAACTGTGGCAAAGTAGAGCCTTATACAGCTGAAGAGCTTAGTGCTTGTTTTTAGGGTCGGGTGGTGGGGAGGAAGAGGGACTACTAAGCAGGTGTTTGCTACCTGGGGCCAAGGGATCTGTGCAGCACAGCCACAGCCTGCCCCTACACACATTAATTACTTTGTGGATAAATCACTCTTCCATGTACAGGGGTCTGCAGGTCAGAATCACTATGCTTAAGTAAATGTTCTATAAAATAAAATATCTACCTTATACTGTTGTCATAAGCCTCTTTATGCACATTTTCAAAGCCCTGCCCTTAGGATTTTTCCTAGAAGTGTCTAGTCTTTCAGATATATCCGATAGAAGAAAACTGTAAGGCACAACGCTTTTGAAGTTTCCTGCCCAGGGCTTAAATTTAAATGTTCTAATTCTCAGCACCTGTACACCTGTAAGCACGACCAAAGTCTCACTATATGTAGAGCCTTGTCTATATATCATGGTGCTTTCGTATAAGCAGACACTGAGGTAACTAATGAAAATCAATGGCTCAGCGAGGTAAAGGGATTCTTATGAACCATCTGGGAGAAACATTAGGTCGTAGATGTTTGTTCTCTACTGCTCATTCTTATGTTCATTCACTGTTTGCTCTTACTCTAAAACCTAATTCTTCATGCCCTCACACCAATTAAAAAGTGGAAGAAGCACATTAAGGACCCTTCCCTGGAAATACCAACAAACCCATTGCACAACAGTTTCCCAGTGTGCTAGTGAATAGAGAGTGAGATCTTGAAGTCGAAGGCAGACGAGAAGAACATAAGGCAAGGCAGAAAGATGATAAAGGAGCCAAATAAACAGCTGTGATTCCCTACAGTAGTCCTTGGCAGACTGGAAGGGGGAAGAGAGAAAGGGAGAAGATACCAAGTTTCAGGTTGTGTCCATACCGCTGCTAGGTTTATTCGAACAGAGCCTAGTTGAATCAGTAAAAGGGAAAAAAGCTAGGAAAACTATAGCTTTTTGAAGGAAAACTTGTTTTTTGAAATTCAAGTGTGACAGAAAGTACACTTTCCAGAGGTTTTTATTTATTTATTTATTTATTTATTTAAGAACACTTAATAGAGTGCTTTATGGATTATGGTCCTCAATGAATTATTGTTACACTGATCAGAATACTAACGACCAATACACAATGAGTGAGTAAAGACATACCTTCCCATCTTTGGAAGCAGTGTTGTCAGAAAGCATATCCTACCACTTCCTACCAAAATACCCTTTCCAAGAGCTCCCTATTTCATGTAATTTTGTCTGACCCATGTATACTTTGACAGATCCTATTAACGAGGATATGAATCTTCTAAATGGATAACATTGCAGGTTTTCTCCTAAAATATATAGAACAAAACACTATGCAGTAGCTGCCAGCTGAATATTCAAAATAAGCTCTGTATGTCCCCACAAACATCAGCCAAATATTGGCTTACCTTGAAGAGATCTTAAGACTAGCTTAGGTCATATCTGAAGATGCTTTGTACCTATAGCCATCAGAGCAACCAACTTGTGGGAGAGAGAAAATGACAAATTAAATCCTGTATTTGTAAAACTGAAATTCCCAAACATAACAGATATATCTTCTAGAGTTTATTTGTATTGGAATTTTGATTGTAGTACCTTAATTCAGAAGTTTGGGGAAGCTATTCACACAAAGGTTTGAATTGTACACTCTGATTCTCTACAGGAGAGACTGAAAGCTTTTCAACAGCAAAAGCTAGTATTCACTTTGTGTTCTTAAATGTTTTGGGTGTATATTTAGAAAAGAAGGTAGACTTTCAACTGAAGTCCTTTCCATAAAAATGAGAATACCTGGAGGTTTAGAACAGAAGAAAACAAATTACACAGTAACCTTCAAAACCAGTTTCTGATTCTGGCCGCTCCAAGCTGAAATGGTGGCCTAAAACGTTAATGAAAATTTTACAGCATTGTCATGGAGCAATGCCAAGACTGTACTTTTGCTAAGGAGGAAGCCACAGAAAGTTTTCTGTATGATCATACTTACAGCTTACACACTTCAGCTTCATGCCCTGTAAGAGAGGCAGCCTAGGAAAGCAGGTGAAGATGCTGAGACCACTGTTAAATACCGATTACCAGGAATCAAAGAGATGTAGATTTCAGCAACTGCTGCTTTGTAGTGGGATTGACACTTGTCACCACACCATAATGAGATGTTCCAGTATTCCAGAACGTACACTTCCATCAAACAGAAGCTACTGATTCCCAGAAATTCCCTTGCTAGTAATTTTTCCAAGCTTGAATTCGCACCGTCTTCCAGTATCGGCAAGCCAAGGAGCCCGTTTCAGCCTAACAAACAGAGTTTTAGAAAACTGGATGTCAGGTGCAGGTAACAGCAGTAGAGTTACAGATGAATTTACTCAGTCTTGAAGACCAGATATGGTTGAAGCGAGCTACTGCCCATCTTCTGCAGTGCTATGCATCGTTATCCACCTTTTAAAGGAACAGACCCAGAACACTAACAAGATCCGAAGTGGTCATACAGTTGTATGTGGACGCAGAACAAAATCCTCAGCCTGCTCCTTACGGGGCAGGAGAAACCTGCTTCCTGCTTCCCTGCAGCTGTTCATGTTTTGGATACGAACTATGTAAATCTCTTTTTATGTATCATCTCCTATTGATGCTGCTGATTTCCTAGGAAAGATCAAGAGCTGTCTAATTTGTCTCCCCTGCTGAGGAATACTCCCTTTGTCAGATTGGCAGTGTAAGCACCAACTCCAGCTTCATGCTTTGCAACTAGAACAGTGCTGCCACGGGTGAGCAAAGCCACCCTTTTCATGCCATCTTCTTTCAGGTGTTTAAGCTCATTTCCTAGTTTTTGAAGTAAATCCTCATCCTAGACCTCACTTTGAACAAAAAGGACAAATAGTACCTGTAGGAGGCTTTTGGTTTAGACCCTGCATAAGCCATATCTCCTTGATGGATGACGTAGTCTCTTGAAGAAGGTGATTAGGTAGTTCTGTATAGAATCCAGGGGAGATGAGAAGAAACATCTCTAAGGCTCTTGATTCTGGCCCAGAATTTCTCATGGCATGGCCCTGAATAAGCAGGGCAGTTTGGTATTTGGAGATAAGTTGGAGCCAAACCCTCCATGCTGGCCAGGCTCAAAGTTA
>VZTM01008011.1:0-22359 GCA_013400555.1 Jacana jacana
TGTTATGTTATGTTATGTTATATATACTATTAACTACTATTTTTTAAAAAATCCAGTCCCCCAGCCTATTCATTCCCATATTTACTCTCAGCTTTTTTACTCACTCTGTTCAGGTGCAACTTTCTATATTTCTCTCTGGGGCCAGCTTCTCTTGGGCCATATCTTAATCGGAGCCCTTTCACCATTTTTTAAGCAAGTGGTGGAGAACAATACATGGCTTGAAAGAAACCCTGGGTTTCCTTCTGTTCTTTTTTGGGGGGGGAGTAACTTAAAAAAGCTGGACATTTACGCTTCCAATTAGGCAGCCTGCTTTACTCTTTGTAGCCTGGCACATGGGCAGTCGAATATCTATTAAGTTATGAATTACCCTGTTATCCCAGGTGCCCGGCAAAGGCACACACCATCACCTCCCTGCTCTGCTGAACATCCAAGGCCATTGAATTTTGGGCTGGGTCGAGAGGGAAACTTGGTCTACTGCTCCAAGAAGTCCGGAGGGGCAGATGGTGCTTCTACTATCAGATTGGCCCATGGCATCCTTACCTGATGGCAGAATGGGATAGGTGCCAGGAGACTTTTTGTTTGTTTGTTTGCTTGGGTTTTTTTGTTGCTTGTTCCATTTTCCTTCCTTAACTAGTTTGAAGGCTCCTCATTTGACAAGCAGACAAATATTTGGTGGCTGGGTGAGCTGAAGCATAGAAGAGGCTCTTTGAGCACTGCATTAAGGTATTTGCAGCATATGAAAGGCTAAAATAAAGTGTAAGTAACGTGTTCAAAGTACAGTTAGTTTTTAAAAGAACCATTTGTTTTCTACCCCTATTTTAATCTGTGTTGTAGTGGATGAATTTTTAAACACAGATGCTGATGCTGCAAAATTTGATACACAAGTCAAATATTAAGCATCCCCCTGAATCCCATTGAATTTACACATATTTGTGGTATATTCTCTTTTTGTTTGTTTTATTTTCCTGGTTTCTTGGTTCATTTTCTTTCATTTTATTTTCTTGTTTCAATTTTGGTTTGTTTTATTTTCTTTGCTGCAGACGTATCTTGCCACAGAATACAGGAGGAGCTCACATCTCTTCACACTTACATCTTTGTGCTTCCCCTCCTACCTGCTGTGTTAAGGATGTGCCCACCTCCAAGTGATACAGCATTTTTATCACCTTAAGAGTGTTGTTCTCTCTTTCTTTCTGGTTTGGGACACTGCATGACACCCCAAAAAAAGAAAATAAAAAATAAAAATGAAGTGAGTGAGCACAGAAGAAGGAAATAGAAGCAAACCGCAGAACAAACCAGGAGCAGGGGTACAGAGGCTGATGGGAAGCCAGAGGCTTTGTCAAAGAGGAACAGGTAACTCTTCCCCATTTCATTATCAAATATGTTTAACTGTAATACTCCCACCCACCTATCCCCCCCCCCAAATACAGAGAATAACATCAGAACTGGAGTTCATACTTACTTTTGTTTAAAAAACCCAAAACCAATCAAGCTAATTATTAGTGGTGGGTTGTTGCTTTTTTTTTTCTTTCTACTCAGATTTACACTGATGGTTGGACTAGATGATCTCAAAGGTCCCTTTCCAACTCAGACAGTTCTATGATTCTATCTGTTGATATTTCTATTTGAGAACCAAAGACACTAAACCTTTAGCATTAGCTCTAATAAGTGAAGAATAATACAGAATGGTAAAATTGCACTTCTGTGCTTTATCTTTTCCTCCTTTCTCATTCTTCCTAAGAACTGTTTATTGCAATTGCATACTTCCCGTGCTTCTAGCCATCTTTTCTTGCCTTGCTTATAATCACTTGACTGCTAAAGTAATTGTTGCACTTCACAGAATTCAAGAGAACACGTGGAAATTGCTTTCCAGTGTGAAGGAAAAGCATAAAAAAACGAATTTTGACCTAAAACCATTTCAACCCCAACTAGTATTGGGTCTTATCTGGGGGTTCAGTTTGTATAAGATAAAAGTACCTAAAAATCTCTTTTCTAACTGTGTGCTGCCAAGCTTTGCACACATGCCCACTTGAGAGAAAAGGGGAGATGTAGGGGAGGTTGTGGTTGGTGGGTGACATTACTGAAAAAAAGAAAAAGAGGACAGAATTAGAACTTTTCATTCATGCTCTCTGTTAGTGGACAATGCTATCTGTATAACCATGAAAGCATAAAATATCACACTAATATAGTTAATATGACCAGAGCTACTGCTGTTGATGACTAGGCATGAGAGTGCAAGCACTTTACAGTATCTTCTTTATATGTACTGTCTGAAATCAGTAAACGGAGCCAGTTTTGGTAGTTAAGTACTGGGAGATCGTTGAGAACTAGCTGAAGTTCCCATGCAGGCTGGGGTTACCCCAGACTGCTATGGGGCAGGAGTTAACCCATCCAGGTTTGGATAGGAAGCTCTCAGCGCTGCGGAGCTGGGTGTTTAAAAGGCAGCTCGTGCTACTTATGAACAGAGAATATAAAACAAAACCACAAGTACAGCTCGCCTCTTGAGAAAACGGCATCCCAGCAGCCCAGAAATGGCATTTAAGTTGCTGCTATTAAAAAAAAACAACAACCAAACAAACAAAAAAACAACCCAAACAACAACAACAACAAAATCCAAACCAACCACAAACCAAAAAAACCCAAACCACTCTCCAAACCTAAATATAGGAATAGTTTAGTTTCCAAGGAAAATAATTATATCAAGCTATGGAACTTGGTTGATGGTAAGATGTGAGAGATGTGATATTTACCAGCTGGGACAAACGAGGCTTTGTTCTTTCCTGACAGCACAGTCAAGCTGCATGGTCGCTTATTTGAGGAGGTCCAGCCTGCTCTTAGCATCAGATAACTCATGCCCTGAGTAGAGCAATACCTGGGGCTGGTAGAGGGCTGGAGGGCACAGCCCAAAGACATATTACAGTACCACTGTGCCCAGACTCACACTGATCCTGCATCACCTGAATCTGTCCAACACTGGATCCCATGCTTCCCAATTTACTAGCCCCTACAGAGCCGACCAGAACATGAATACTCGTTCAGCCTTTCCAACTCCATGTGCTTTTCTATATACCCTGCCAAAGCATGTAGTCTACAGAAAGAAAAAGTGATGTCCCTTTTTATATTTGGTTGGCTGGATGACTGGGGCAGCTGTACTAAAGACCCTCAGCACTGGCTTCACAAGTGTTTCATGCTCAGAAAGCACAGCAAGACGCTGATAAACTACAGTTACCTGGTTGTAGCACTTTCTACAGGCCTTCAATGAACCTTCTGCTTAGGCTAATCGAGCTGCTGGTCGTCAGTTCCAGGAAGGATGAGAATAAACCAACTAGGTACAAGTAGCCCTTAAGGTTTCTCCATGTCTTGCTAAAGAGCAATGTGCAGCAGCACTCATGACCTTTTATGCCAGCTCTAGAAGCAAGATGTCATCTTTTAAAAAACCTGAAGCTGTGTCCAGATGAAGAAAATGGAAGGGCTAAAACTTAGGTGGATTAAACACACAGATGGAAAAAAAAACCTTCAGGGAACTAACATAACCCCGTAATTTATGATTTTCAGAATATCAAGAACAAGAGATTCACCAAGCCTGTCTGGAAGCCAGATTTTTAAAAGAAAAACAAAACAACAAAACACCCTAATCATTGAAATGTGATCCTCACCAAGCCAACAAAGCCATTGCAAAGAATCAAGTGGTGTTCCTTGCATGTGTGTGGTCCCTGGAGGAAACACAAAGTAGGCTCAGGGTAGAAATGTTGCAGAACTCAGGAGCTGTCTGAGATTCAAGCATCTATAAATGTTATTACAATTGCAGAACTTTTGTGATTGGAAGGGATGTCTGGAAATTGCCTAGTCCAAACTCGCTATTCAGGGCAGGATCAACTAGAACAGCTTGCTCAGTACTGTGTCTGGCTGGATTCTGAGTATCTACAGGAGTGAAGACTTCTCAGCCTCTCTGGGCAACCTGTTCCAGCGTTTGACCACCCTCACATTAAAAATGTATTCTCTTGCATTTAAATGCAGTTTCCTGTCCTTCAGTTTCTGTCCATCCTATCTTGTCCTGTCACTGGGCAGTGCTGAGAAGAGACTGGCTGCATCTTTGCTGCCTCCCATCAGTATTTATACAAACAGGTAAGATCCCCCTGATTCCTTCTCTTTCTAGGCTGAAAAGTCCCATCTCTCAGCCTCTCCTCACATGCGAAGACTCCAGTCTCCTGATCGGCTTGATGGCCCTTCGCACACTCCTGGTCCAGTGCATCCATGACATTTTTGCTCTGGCAGAGGTGCCCGCAGAGCTGCAGATGTGTCTCACCAGGGCTGAGTGAGCAGTGGTGAGTGATCTCTCCTGGCAATGCTCTGGGAGAGCTGGCAACACCTTTGGTAGTGCATCCCCAGGCGCTCTTGGCCACCTTTGCCACAAGGGCGCATCATTGGCTCATGTTCAACTTTAAGTGTCTGCCAGGAGCCTCAGGTCCTTTCCAGCCAGTTGGACCCCAGTCTGGGCTGGAGTTATCCTCTACCAGGTGCTGGACTTTGCTTGGCATATACCACCACAACCATCTGAGGTACTGACTACTCCATCCACTTCTGTGTCATCTTGCAGACTTGGTGAGGGTGCATTCTGTCCCGTCATCTAGGCCATTAATGGAGATCTTAACCTGTACTGTGCCCAGTATCGATCTTGGGGGTACACCACTAGTGACTTGTTTCTCACTGGACACCATGCCACTGATCACAACCCTCTGAGCTCAGCAGCTCAGTTAGCCTTCAGTTTTCATCAGTTTCTCTATAAGGGTGTAATGGCAAACAGCACCAAAAGACGCACAAAGGTCAAGATAAACAAAAGCCACTTCTCTCCCCTCACCCAGCAGCAGCCAGCAACCTCATCACTAAAGGTTACCAGGTTGGTCAAGCATGATTTCCTCTTCATAAATCCATACTGACTGCTCCCAAACACTTTTTTATCCTTCCTATGTTTGGCAATGGTTTCCAGAATTATCTGTTCCACCACTTCACTTTCCCATTCATTTCTTTACATTGCTTTGCGTTAAGGTGAGAGTGACTGGCTTGTAGATCCTCAGTTTCGGTCATCTTGCAGATGGGAGTTAGATTTGCTTCCTTCCAATCCTCAGGAATCTCTCCTGATCACCATGATCTTCCAGAGATAATAAAGAGTGGCTTCGTAACAACATCAGTGAGCTCTGTTAGCATTTGTGAGTGCATCCATCAGGTCCCATCAACTTGTGTACATCTTGTTTGTCTGAATGCTTCCTAACCTGATCCTGCTCTACCAACAGTAAGTCTTCCTTGCTCCAGACTCCCCATTAGTCCCTTGCATGTTTATTTTTCATGTTTGAGTTTAATCAGGAGCTCCATGTTTATCCTTGGAAGCATCCTGTCACCTTTGCTTGACTTCCTGCTCATTGGGATAGACTACTCTTGAGCTTGGAGAAGGCAATCCTTGAAAATCAACCAGGTGCCTTGGGCCTCTCTTCTCTTCAGGACTGTATCCCATGGAAGTCTTTAAGAAATAACTTCCTTAATTACATGATTGACATCCATACAAGATGCATTAACAGAGACTATATTAAAGGAATTAACATATAGATATTAGTTGCTTAGGAGGAGCTACTATTGCTTTGGTTGGAAGGAGTTAGGCTTCACACTTGTGTTGAGTTGTACTGGAATTCTTTAGGAGCACCAACAGCATGCAGGTAAGGAGGTAGTTAATATGTTCCCTTTAGGTTTTCAAAGGTATTAAAAAAAATCTTTCATTGCAAACTTTTTAAAGGCACTAAGTGGACACGTTTTGGAGAGAAAATCCCAGGCTGGTTAAGTCAAAAGATGGTAAAATTAAAGTGCTAGTTCTCTCAACTAGAGAAAGTGGCCACTGGCATTTCACAGGGTCCTGTGCTGCTCAGCAAATCCACAAATGAAGGGAAAGAGGGCAAGCAATAAGATAAAATTGCTGATGCTGGAGGGGACTCAGAGCAGTGAGTGCAAGGGCCAGCTACAAACTGGTAGAAGAAAGGACATAGACCTGTTGGAACAGGTCCAGAGGGGGGCCACAAAAATGATCAGAGGGATGGAGTACCTTTCCTATAAGGACAGGCTGAGAGAGTTTGGGTTGTTCAGCCTGGAGAAGGTGGATACCGTATTGCAGTCTTCCAGTAACTAAAGGGGGCTGCAGGAGAATCGGGAAAGGGACTCTTTATCAGACAGAGGAACAATAGGACAATGGCTAATGGTTTTAAACTGAAAAATGGGAGTTTTACACTAGATATTAGGGAGAAATTCTTTTCTGTGAGGTTGGTGAGGCACTGGAAGAGATTGCCCAGGGAAGTTGTGGATGCTCCATCCCTGGAAGTGTTCAAGGCCAGGCTGGATGGGGCTTTGAACAGCCTGGTCTAGTGAGAGGTGTCCCTGCCCATGACAGGAGGGTTGGAACTTAATCTTTAAAGTTCTTTCCAAGTCTAACCACTGTATGATTCTATAATAAGGAGATCCAGGGTAGGTTGATGTGGACTGGGGCAAACAGGCAAAATAATCCTTATCACATAAAGCCATGGATTCTGAGCTACCGGGCCTGAGATGTTTATCAATTACTATTAGCTCAAAGCTCATTAGCAATCCAAGAGAAGCAAATGAAATCTTAGAAGATCCTAAAAAAAAATAATAGAGACCATCGTTATGACAGCAGATAATGATGTGCCCACATCTTGAGTGCTGTATGAAGTTCTCCCTAGCTCTCAAAGAGAATCCAGTGAAACTGACAGACATCTGCAGAGCCGATTACGCTTCCAGAGCGGGTCTTGGCCACTCAGTGTTCTTCTGTCAAGTAGAACACTGAATTTGAAGGGTGCTTGATTTTTCACAGAGGGTCAAGTAGCTCTTATTGGTGCTAAAGCATCATTAAGTTTCCAGCAGTTTAAGCAACAAGCTACCTAGATCAGCAAAATAAATCTAACACATCAGCATCGAGGAGCTACTAAACTTTAATTCCATTTTTTATTCTTTTGAAGACTGGAGAAGCATTTTTATGTGAGGCTTAAGGTAAGGTGTGTCAATGGCTTTATCTGACAGTTTATCTTACATGCCCTCAGCTAATCATTTTAAAAGGTAACTGTCTTATCATGATAAGCTTATTATTTATAGGCCATCTCTTGTTTATTAAGAAGTTACACAACACAAAAAACCATCCCAGAAGTTCTGGTTCTACAGCATAATTATTTTGACAGAAAAAAACACAGGAAATCAGTTCCAAAAATTTACCTAAAGGCTTTTGATTCCAAGTGGCATTTTACAGTTCCACTCAAGGGGGACAGAAGAGTAAGAAACAGTTAAGCTCAGATATGCTTTATAAACCATTAATTTCAACGACCAACCCAAATGCCATAAAGACCTACAGAATCCTCTCAAATTCACATAGTTGCTCATTTCCAGGATTTCACGGGGCTAAGAACAGATGTGTGTCAGAAATCAGGAAACTGGCTCAATTCCTTTGGGATTTTTTTCCAGAATGGAAGGAAGGGGGAGGAAGGGGAAAGAAGAAAAACAATTTGCCTGAAATATCACTCTTTCTCCTGCCTTACAAAGAAGGAACACTTTGAGTAGAACAGCAATATCAGCTACAGCGGCCAGATCTTTGCAGCCCCAGATAAAGGCTGAGATCTCAACAGATCGATCGTTATCAGTTCCAATAAATCAGGGATCAGAGCTCTTTTCTCAGCATTGCCTACAGCACTTCCTTTCCCAGGCAAGTTACAACCAGATTAGGAAAGATAGCTGTAAGACACGAGCGACACGGAGGAGAGTTCAATAGCGTCTGCTTTGAGCACCTGCAGAATATTGTCATTACTGCTTTAAGCAATCTTCCTTTTCAGTACTTCCAGTACCTTGTCCTAATACCCACCCACACATTGCAAAGGGAATATAACCCTCCCCTTACAAAAATCTCACAAACCAGGGTATCTGTATGTCTCCCTTCAGGTTTGCACAATTACTTTTTGGTTTTCAAGCTCCTTCTGCACCTCCAAAACCTGAGAACTTTCTATTCCAGAAAAGATGCTCTTACAATACACCTCAGATACTGAAATTTCCAGTACACCAACCAGCAAGTTGCAACTAACACACCTGAAGGCATGGAGGTCTCCTAAAAGCACAGGTTGTTACTGCATCTTCTTACTCTTGACATCCTTAGACTGACAAAAAGGTTCCTTATTTCAATAGGGAGAGCGGGTAGTTCACACTTTCCATTCCAGAAAGATCATACTTACTGAAATGTAGTACATTGAAGAACAAGAAAAAAACCAAACACCTGACTGAGACTTTGCTGCACTCCTTGATTTGTGCTGCATACTCATTCCTTAGTAAATGAAGAGGAAAAGCTCAAATGCACAAGCCCAGCTAGTGTAAAGAACTACTCAGATCTGACATCTTGGAAATTCCAAGAGGTATTATGTACAAAGAACCTGCTACAAGCAACGCTTTTTTGTACTTCACTTATTTGAAGACAACTATTTTTTCTGCACATCACATTCCCCCGTTCCTCCCTGAGCGAGGCAGCACACAACAGATTGACCAGAAAACACCCTGTTTGCCCACATCTTGGATCCTTGCTTCTAGTCCCTCCCATGCTAAAAACCCACAGTTTTGTTAAATCTCTTTATTTATAATCGTCTTAGAACAAAGCAGTTTCTTTTTCTTTTTTTTTAAGTATTAAAAAAAAACCCCAACAACAAAACCTTTAGATCACACAGAGGTTAATAAAGGTGGGAGGAAAGGTGGAAGGAAAGAGAAGTCGACAATAAAAGAAACATTAAGAGTCCTGGGTTCTCCTAGAGGCTGCCCTTGAGAGCTCTGAGGCTGGGAAGCAGCTGGGCTGCGCTCAGGCGCTCCTCCACCTTCTCGTGCCAGCAGCAGCTAATGATGCCCTGGAGCCTCTGTCCCACCGGTGACTCCTGGAAGATGGCAGCAGCCAGAGAAGGGCGTAAGTTATAGGCTACCACCGCGTAGAGCACGTGCTGCCGCTCCCCCAGGTAGGGCTGCTCTCGCATGACGATTTGCCAGAGGGTGATGGCAAATGAGTAGATGTCCGCCTTGGCGGTGACCTTCTCCCCCTTGAGGAGCTCCGGGGCACGGTGTGTGTAGGTGCCCCCTTGCTGGCAAACGTGGGAACTCTGGGACAAGCCCTCCTCCAGTTTCTGGGAGCACCCAAAGTCCCCAATCTTGCACACTCCCTGCTCAGTGATGAAGATGTTTGCAGGCTTCAGGTCCAAGTGGACGATGCCCAGCGAGTGAAGAAAGGCCAAGCCGGCCATAATGTCACAAGCATAGCATACAGCCTCTTCCATGCTCAGGGCTTTCCTTCCACATCCCCCTTCATCATCCTCACCCTGTCTCCACACATCGCTGGTGCCGTAAATTACATGGTGCAGGGTGATGTTGCCCACATACTCCATAATGATGGTGCCCAGGCTGTTCTGGCTGGCTGGGGCACACGTGCTGGCAGCCAGCACACGTACCACGTTATCGTGCTGCAGCCGGGCCACGTTCAGCTCAGCCCAGAAACTCTGTCGTGATGCCAGCCGGTTTTTGCTGCTCTTCTTCACCTGCTTCACAGCCACAGTTGCACCATGGTAGGTGGCTTTGTAGACAGAACCGAAGCCTCCAGAGCCCAAAGGCTGCAGGAGACAGAGCTGGTCCCAGTCGATGGAGCACCAGGCCAGGCGGGGAGGCAAGCGGCGAGTCCTGGCTGCAGGAGTTCCTCCCAAGAAGCTTTTGCTGTCCTTGCCAGGTATAACTAAAGGGCTGCTGCAGGGTCGCAAATCCACAGATGGGGAAAACTCCAAAGGAAGAAAACAGTTAAGAGGAATGGGTGAGGGCATAATAGGGTGGAGAAAACAGCAGGCTCAGTCACTAAGGCTCAGTTACTAAGACAGAAGAGTGGAAAGTTTCCTTGACAGAAAGGACCCTACTCTGCCTTCCAAAGCCTTTTATCCTTTCTTCACCATTATCCCTCCCACCCCCAAATGAACTGCATCTGTCACAACTAGCTGAATCCAATCAGGCTCACCTGGAAACATTCTTACCCTGATGTAAATCTCTAGAAAGTCAAGGCAAATGGATTTAAAGCTAAAAAAATACTATACAGTCATAGAATTCCTTAGGTTGGAAAAGACTTTTAGGATCATGGAGTCCAACCATAAATCTAGCACTACCATGTCCACCACTAACCCATGTTCATAATTGCCACATCTACATGTCTTTTAAATACCTCTAAGGATGGTGACTCCACCACTTCCCTGAGCAGTCTGTTCAAAGGCTTGACATAGAATCATAGAATCATCCAGGCCAGAAAGGACCTCCAGGGTCATCTAGTCTGACCTCCCTGCAGTCAGCAGGGACACCCCCAACTAGACCAGGTTGCCCAGGGCCTTGTCCAGCCTCACCTTGATTATCTCCAGGGAAGGGGTCCCAACCNCTCCAGACCTGCACGCAGTACTCCAGGTGAGGTCTCACCAGAGCAAAGTGGCAGAATCACCTCTCTGGATCTGCTGGCAACGCACCTTTTGATGCAGCCCAGGATGGGATTGGCCTTCTGGGCTGCAAGTACCCACTGCCTGCTCATGGCTACCTTCTCATCCATCAGCACACCCAAGTCCCATTCCTCAGGGCTGCTCTCTAATACCTCATCCCCTCGTCTGTAAATCCCTTTCAGTGCAGAAATTTTTCCCGCTATCGATATTAAATTTCCCCTGGAGCAACTTGAGTCTGTTTCTTCTTCTCCTATCACTTATTACTTGGGAGAAGAGACAGATCCCCACCTTGCTACACCCTCAGCCCCATGGTCCCTTCATGGGGAGCTCTCGTGGGGTCCATGTGAGTAGTAACTCACATGTCTTTCACATGTTTTCTACTCTTAAGAGAAAAAAAAGGTACTCTGCCCATTGAACACCTCTAGCAAAATGAGCTGGGAGTAAATAAAGCAGTGACTGATGGTTGCATTTCACCACGGCTCCAGGCAGGAATGATGACCATCAAACGCATTAAGCAGCTCAAAGTCAATGCCAGAGCTGAAAGGGTAAGCGCTAGAATTTGAGGAGGCTACGGCAAGGCATAGCTACATATAAAAGTGTGTTTCCACTTAGACACCACTGGGACAAGGGGACTGGTTCAGCTGCTCCACTCTGCCCGTGCAGGATAACAACCTGGATAGCAGCATTGAGAGAAATGATTGCTCTGTATTGTCCATTGGCTACAGGAACTGGAATTACACATAAACATTTGGTCATCTCCCCATCATACTCCTCCCATAACCCCCCGCAGTTACTACAGGCGTGTTTTCATTTGTGGATCCTCCTTAGTAAGCTTGATGCTAAATTTACAGAGCTGCTCTGGCAGAAATGATACAAGCATCATTCTGCCTTGCTGGTCCCAGTGTTCTTTCAGAGGAGCTTTAGCTCTTTTGACCCTCCTTTCTCATACTGACGGTGCTCACCCAGACTGCCTCAGTGCTCAGAACCTGCTGTACTGCCCATGCATTACAGTGCCCTTATATATACATCTTATATACATCTAAGGGCTTTTGAATGTTCCAGTAAGTATCTTTCTGTATCATAGAATGGTTAGAGTTGGGAAGAACCTTAAAGATCATCAAGTTTCAACCCCCCTGCCATGGGCAGGGATACCTCCCACTAGACCAGGTTGCTCAAAACCCCGTCCAGCCTGGCCTTAAACACTCCCAGGGATGGAGCACCCACAACTTCCCTGGGCAACCTCTTCCAGTGCCTCAGCACCCTCACAGGAAAGAATTTCTTTATAGATTCTAAGGCCAAGTGCAGGGTCCTGCACCTGGGCTGGGGTAACTTTCAGTATCAATCCAGGCTGGGGATGAAGGCATTGAGAGCAGCCCTGAGAAGGACATGGGGTTACTAGTGGATGAAAAACTGGACTTAAGCCAGCAATGTGTGTTTGCAGCCCAGAAAGCCAACTATATCCCAGGCTGCATCAAGACAAGCGTGGCCAGCAGGTCCAGGGGCGTGATTCTGCCCCTCTACTCCGCTCTGGTGACATCCCACCTGGAATACTGCGTCTAGCTCTGGAGTCCTCATCACAAGAAAGACATGGACTTGTTGAAGCAGGTCCAGAGCAGGGCCATGAGAATGATCAGAGGGCTGGAGCTCCTCTTCTGTGAGGACAGGCTGAGGGAGTTGGGGATGTTCAGCCTGGAGAAGAGAAGGCTCTGGGGAGACCTTATTGCAGCCTTTCAGTATTAAAGGGGGTTACAGGAGAGATGGAGACAAACTTTTTATCAGGAAACTTTTTATCAGGACCTGTTCTGATAGGACAAGGGGTAATGGTTTTAAAAGCTAAAAGAGGGTAGATTTAAACTAGACATTAGGATGAAATTTTTAACAATGAGGGTGGTGAGACACTGGCACAGGTTGCCCAGAGAGGTGGCAGATGCTCCTTCCCTGACAACATTCAAGGTCAGGCTGGAGGGAGCTCTGAGAAACCTGATCTAGTTGAAGATCTCCCTGCTCATTGCAGGGGGGTTGAACTAGATGACCTTTAAAGGTTCCTTCCAACCCAAACCATTCTATGATTCGATGGAGATTGAGAATGCTGCAGAGCACAGCAGTAAAGTCTATGTTCATAAACAGAGAGCTAGAATTAGGACTGTGTTCTCAAGTTTATTTGGTTGAAATCTCTTCCCAAAGGCTATACCAGACCTTCCAAAATATTTTTTTTAAACTCCCCACCTCTTCCATCCTCCATGTCCCCCCACCTTCCAGTTGTCCCTGTTTCGATAATTTCCCTGTAACCCTTTTCTGCCCAAAACCTTCCTGTTTTGCCCCTCTCATGGCAGGGATGTTGTGTTGTTCTTGGGAAATACACTGGGGTTTTGAACAGGAAGAGGGGTGTGTTTTGGGATCTAAACAGACTTACTGTAACTTACTGCCTTGTCTCTAGCTGATGGCTGAGGGCCAGAGCAGGGGGACAGCCAGTGTCTTTCAATGTGAACACAACCAAAGCAGGTGTAAAAGCAAGCAGTCATTTATTCTTAATAAATCTTCTTTTTCCTGTAATCCATCGATGACTCAGCCCAGTGACTTCCCACCAGAGACAACTGCTGTGGGATGTCCTCACCACACTTCACAGCCCCGTTTAGCTCCAGCAGCACTGGAGGAAGGAGCCATAGCGTGGTCTGGGCAGCTGTTTTCAGAGGGGAGCAGGGCTGCTGGGGACAAGCTGCCCCTTCCTTCCCCAGGGGAACCCACAGCACGGCCCTGGCACCCACGGCAGCCTCCTGCCATACTCTTTCCATTTCCCTGCTGCTTCCTCAAGCCAGATGGGAGCTGTATGAACCAGAAGTCATCAGCAGAGAATGCAACAGGAACTCCTACAAGTGACAAGAGGGAAACACGCAGCCTGCATCCCTGGGGCTGCACCATGTCACAGCCACTGTCACCTGCGGCAGCGATGGCTTTGTCCCAAGCTCGTGTGTCGTATTTCCACAAGTAACACACGCCTGTGTGTCCGATTCTCCCTCGCTTCCCCTCTTTATATTTCACTTTGATACCAGGGATATAGAAACTCTTTGTTTGCCATTACTGATAGTTACTGCTGCTGTTCCTCGAGTTGTTGGAGAGAAGATGGGTGTAATATAATTAGTAACACCCCAATATCGAGGGTGTTAGAGGCCTGAGATGGATGTAACCCACCACAGCAGAGGACAGGTACCAAGCACCAGTTTCATTTTGATCAAGGTGCATCGCTGTTGCTCTTAACAGCCAATGCTTTCTCTAAAGCAGCAGAAGGACAGAAGTGGGAGTGGAGATGAGAGTTGAAGAGTTCCTGTCCAGCCTTCTGTAGGTAGACCTGGGCTGACAGGGGGGTTGGACTAACTGATCATCAAAGGTCTCTTCCACCCCTGTATCATTCTGAGATTCTGTATAGTTATACTCTTCTTCACAACCAGTGTTCTGTTTGGTTGGTGTGCCATGTGACAAACCATTGAAGGCCTGGCTGTCCAGTTGCTTCTAAGAATTGCTTTACAACACAGAGGTAGCACTTTGTTTCTACTAAATTACTCCATAATCTTACTGAAGATTTACCTCTTGCCAACTTTCTCTCTTACAGACTTAAATTGCAGTCCTGCTCTCAAAACAACAGAGTTCCTGTGCCTTAGCGCTTTCTGAGAGATTTTCTTCCCAGTTTCAAATCAAAATTACCACTTTTCTCCATCTACTCTCTTAGTCCCTAGGGTCTCAGTTTAAGATTTGATGATGGGTCTACATTCTTCCTTATGCTTAAAGTGTTTCGTGGTCCAAATGCTCCTTCCAGTCACACCTCAGATGACATTCAGAGTTGTCAGAGAGCAGCTGTGACATGATCAATCACAGAGGTGTAAGCCCTACCATTATCTGAAGCCAAGTCCATACACAGGGGCTTGCTCTGAAAATAGGCCACTGATTAACTTTGTTTTTCCTTTTTTTGTGGCCCCCACAGGCAAGGGCCAGAAAGAATCCAGTTCACATTTCAGAGTTTGGTTGTTTTGGTGAGACAAAGGACATCTCAGAATGGCAAATACAAGCCAAGTTTTTATTGAAGCAGTCAGAGCTAAACAAGAATAAATACACTGCAAGAGTTGTGGTGCCATTTTACAGCTGATCTTTGGGACTGAGACATAATAATAATATTAATAATAAACATTTTAAACTGTTAAACCCTAGTTTATAAATGACAAGATGAAGTTTTGAACACACATTGCCAAACAGTTGCTTGATGTTTTTTTCCTTCCCAGTAAGGTTACTCCGTCTGTTGAAGAGCATGAAGCACAGGCTCTCCTTACCTGGAAGTACTGGGGCTCTAACTGGAGGCACTGGCAAGACAGGTGATGTTTCACAGCTCATTCACTGGGGCCTCAGTGACCACCAACAGACCAGGAATAACAATCTGGGACCCACTGCTGGAGATTAACATTGCAATTGCAAAAAAGCACCATGGGACGAGCTATGAGCATCTAAATTTAGGGATAAAGATAATAAAATGAGGAATACCCATAGCTCTACTTTCTGGCCATGCAAAGATGGGTACCTGTACTGGCAGGCACCTCAAGCAGTATCTTCAGCCACATTGTCCAAGATTGGTTTTACAGTCTTGCCCTTGGAATTTAAAAAGGTAACTTTGCTGGGTCACAGGGAGATGACAAAGAGTGATGGTGGAATTTGAGACCTGTAGCTTAAGGACTAGAAAACAGCCCTAATGCTTTAATGAGAAAAATTAGTCACCTCCAGCAAAGGGCCCAGGGGGTAACGTTACTGCTGTTCTACCATTTGGTGACAGCTGCTTTCCCAGGTACAGCAGGGTCCACGCTGATGCCTGGGACTGAAGTATAAAAGGGCCAGTCTCTCCCAGCACCTCACATGATCCCATTAACGTGGACCATGCCCAGCCCCACAGCCCCGTAACAGAGGGACTGACAGAGCAAGGGTCCTTGCAAGCACCACATCTGCAGAGAGCTGCAAAGAGGGGAAGAGGCGAGAGGACCAGCTAAATCCAGTGGCTCTGAAACGATGGCCTGGGCCATCAGAACAGATTGAGAGCAGCCCCGAGGAGAGGGACTTGGGGTGGGTTGGTGGTTGAAAAGCTGCACATGAGCCAGCAATGTGTGCTGGCAGCCCAGAAAGCCAACCACATCCTGGGCTGCAACAAAAGCAGTGTGGCCAGCAGGTTGAGGGAGGCCTTCTGACCCTCTGCTCTGCTCTGCTCTTGTGAGACCCCACCTGGAGTACTGTGTCCAGCTCTGGAGTCCTCAGCACAGGAGGGACATGAAACTGTTGGAATGGGTCCAGAGGATGACCATGAAGATGCTCAGAAGGCTGGAGCACCTCTGCTATGAAGACAGGCCGAGAGAGTTGGGATTGTTCAGCCTGGAGAGGAGAAGGCTCTGGGGAGACCTTATAGCAGCCTTCCAGTACCTGAAGGGGCTACAGGAGAGATGGGGAGGGAGTCTTTATAAGGGTCTGTAGAGATATGATGAGGGGTAATGGCTTCAAACTGGAAGATGATTTAGGAAGAAATATTTCACCCTGTGGGTGGTGAGGGACTGGAACAGGTTGCCCAGAGAAGCTGAGGCTGCCACATCCTGGGAGGTGTTCAAGGCCAGATTGGATGGGGCTTTGAGCAACATGGTCTAGTGGGAGGTGTCTTGAAACTCGATGATCTTTAAGGTCCCTTCAAACCGTAATCGTTCTGTGATTCTTTTGGACCATGGTAAAATATCAGAGGTTGCTCTAAATTTTAGAGTATTAAACCTGCCTGATTAAAATGGGTCATACAGTTTGAGGGCATTGCTCTGTGGTTTGCATTAGTGAATAAGTAGTTGATTTTTGTAAAAATATTGCTAAAAATATATACCTAAGCCAAAGAGAACACATAAACTATTGGGCAATGCTGTGCTCTATTGGTTAAGGAGCCAGGCACTGACAGAGTAAGAGGAGACAATTTTTAGGGCAGATTTCATTGAGTTTGGGGGTTTAGTCTGTGTTTATTTGTCATTAATGTTTGATATTTCATATTTCTATGTCAGAGCTCAGCTGTTGCTCGGATATTGGCATGCCCCCTCAGCCACACAAAGCCTGTCTTTTATTTTCACCTTCAAATACGTACTTGTGAGTGAACTTAAGGGTTTCCCCATGACCACGTGTGGAACAATTTCAGGCAAAGCTGAGCTTAATTTCAGAGGCACAGCCCACAGAACTCTTCTGCTGAAGCTGTATCTGCTACTCCACAGGGAGAGCTGACAAACACCTTCCTCACAGCAGTCTGTGCGCCCCACAGATAAAATTGCTGTCGCTCCTAGATTAATCAGGTCTTTGGAAGAAACCCTTCCAACTCCCCCAGGGAAACCACTTGTTGTTCTAACGAGGAGATACCTTTACAAATTGCATGATTCCTTGTGGGCTTGTCAAGCAGAAAGACTCAGAAACTTTTTGAAGTAAACCAAACCCAAATAAAACTACTGTCTCAACTTTTCCAGGTCTGACCGCTACTCTCCCCTGCACACATACATGAACACATACATACATACACACACACACACATATGAAAGTTTAAGCAATGTACTGGTGCTCATAAACCGTGACTGATCAGGCTCTCTGTGTTATTTTACACACATCAAGCAGAGATCTGACTGGTTTATATGGACTAACTAAACCATTCTTCTTCTTTGTACGCTGCAGTTCAGCGCAACAGTGAAAACCAGTGCCATGGGCAAGCTATCAAGGATCGATTGGAATGATTTCCAGCCCAGCCACAGCGTGGGCTGCTATAATCCTGCTTTCAGAGGGCTCGGCTGACGTCTTTCCAGTCCCCTCTAAGGCAAACTAGCTTTGCAGCTGGGGATTTCGTGACACAAATGCCCATGAAGGAGACAAGGTTGTGGGATGACGACGACATTGGAAGAACACAACTGCTCATCGGACTTCTACAAAACCCCAATTTCTCTGCAAACGTTCACTTCTTGAGGACAGGCAGACCTTTACAACAACGAAATATTAATTACATAACAATTAAAATACCGGGCAGGGTGTTCAACCTTTATTTGGGGTAGAGGAAGTTTATACCGAGTTACCTGGGACACCGCACGCGAGCGGGAACGCGGGACTCCGGCCCCCGGCTGGGGTCTGTCACTCCCAAGCCCCACTATCTTCACCGTTGTCCACAGCAGAGGGACGCTACAGGCTCACCATCACCGTCAGCAGCAGCAAACCCCACAACAGGCTCCTCCAACTTTTAAGCACAGACCCTGTCTCGCAACAGAGCTTTTATCTCGCTGTCCTATTGCTGGCAAACCCCTGCCGTGCCAACCACGGCAACCGCCGCTTTGGGAAACTCAAATTTCCATCCCACTTAATGCAACGTTTTGATTTGCAAAGTGGGGAGGCCAACAGCACGTAGCTGTTCAGTTTTTACTAGTCCAGCTGCAGCCCTGGATAGGTTTTGGCCATCCTTTATCCTCAGGCATGTTTATACGTGGGAAGGAACAGGAGAGAGAAGGGGGAAACCCAAACAGAAAGGCTGAGGGAGCTGAGTCTCTTTAGCTTGGAGAAGAGGAGACTGAGGGGTGACCTTATTAATGTTTATAAATATGTAAAGGGTGAGTGTCAGGAGGATGGAGCCAGGCTCTTCTCAGTGACACCCAATGATAGGACAACGGGCAATGGGTGCAAGCTGGAACAGAGGAGATTCCAGTTAAATATGAGGAAAAACTTCTTCACAGTGAGAGTGACTGAACACTGGAGGGCTGCCCAGGGAGGTTGTGGAGTCTCCTCTGGAGACATTCAAAACTCACCTGGACGTCTTCCTGTGTGACCTGCTCTAGGTGTTCCTGCTCCAGCAGGGGATTGGATTAGATGATCTTTCAAGGTCCCTTCCAATCCCTGAGATTCTGTGATTCTCTTTAACTCCCAGAGGACAGTGAGACCAGGTGCAGAGGATACCAAAGGACCACTGTTCCTGTCCTTTCTTAGGCAAGTTTTGGAAAGGGGTGGTTATGGGAGAGAGAGAAAGGATGATGCCCGTGGCTCTGAAGTTAACAAGGAAAGCTCTGGAAGGACTGCACCAAGAGATCTCTGGATACAACACAGACACCACCCAAGGCAATCACATTCCACTCACTCCAGAGGCTGACAGAGCTTCTAGAAGGTGTCTCTTTGCAAGGAGAACATGTTAATTCAGTAACGGTGGGTGAGACCAGCTGTGACAGTGATGCAATGGGGTGGTTTTCTCTTGGGGGGTGTGGGGCAGGGGGGGGCAGAATAAATGGTTTTGCAGAGTATTTCACATCACAGGGCAGATATCTCCGCAGCTTTTGACTCAAGAGGCCAACCCTCTCAAGCAGGTTGGAAACCTGTGACACAGCAGTGATGCTGGGGCAGAGGAAAGGGGTAGGGATTGCAAGAATGGAAACACATCCGTGTACGGAGATGGGGAAAGAGAACAACTCTGTAAGAACCGTTCCTCTCAGACCATTTCTCAGCAAGCAATCTAAAAAGTCAGGGCTTAGAAAAGTGGGGAACCCAGAGGCAGGAAAACACAGACAAGACTGAGGATGTTAATAAAACGTGTTCAGAAAAGCAGTAAGAAGTGAAACGCTAGTGTTTTACTTTCCCAGCAAAGAGCCTGTGCTGGGGAACAGCTCTGTGCCGCTGTGAGCAGGTCGGCTGCGCAGCACCTCGTCCCCCCAGGCACCACCGTCGCGCTTCTTCGGCAGGGTCACGGGCAGCTGGGCCATCCATGGGATCCAAGCAACAGAGCTTCTCCTGGAAATATTTCAGAGAGACACCCACCCCCGCCCCGCCATGCTGTCCTGCAAACTCCAACACAACCCGTGGAAACGACCCGCGTTAAGCTGGAACTCACCTACGTCTCCCAGACCAGCGGTCCCACCACGGAAACCCCACACTCACCTTCCAGCGCCTCACAGCGTTCCCAAGCCCAATTTGATGGCAAACTCAGCTGCTTCTCCCCCCACGGAAACCCCACACTCACCTTCCAGCGTCTCACAGCGTTCCCAAGCCCAATTTGATGGCAAACTCAGCTGCTTCTCCCCCCACGGAAACCCCACACTCACCTTCCAGCGTCTCACAGCGTTCCCAAGCCCAATTTGATGGCAAACACTCCAGCTCAGATCTGTCTTGTCACAGACACAGCAGCACCCTCCAATTCCTTCCTTGGGGACACCATGAAACGCAGATACTTATGTTTTAAGGTTTTTCTGAAAAACTGACATTTTACTGGTCACAAATTAGCCAAGACAGTCGTACCTTTGCACCCAGCTGCACCCAGCAAAGCTGGGTGAGTTCTGCAGTTCCTCACTGACACCCCAAACACGCAGATCCAGGTTATCTATTGAAATGCCAGGCATAAGTTATTCATTAACTAAAACCATTCTGTAATTTTATTGATATATTTTGTGGAGTTCACATATTTTTGTACAGCAAACATAACACTGTAGGCCACAAGAAGCTGCAGCACTATTGTTTAATAGCAGCAAGGTATATTTTATAATCAGGGTATGTGGACAATAAATAGTCTGTTTCTTTGGATGTGAATGTTTAAAATGAAGTTCTGCTGCAGCTTCATAATGTGATTGCTATTTTACAGAGCTTATACACAAAAATATATATGCAATCTTTTTGTCTATATTTTATACAAATACAACAGTAGTTTGTGAATACATTTTAAAGTACATATACATGATAAGCAACTCAATTTCCCATATCACAGGATAGCAAATTTTAAATGCAAGAAACATATACAAATTCAGTCTGGAATGCAGGGTTTTCTGTGTTCTGGTTTGTTTTGTTTTGTTTTGTTTTTCCCCCTCTATTTTTCACTCAAAACTTTTATCATAAAAACATTTTAGCATACGAGTCCAAACAATTTTTCCACTAGCTAAAAAATATAATTTCAGCAATCCGAGTCAGGTTTGGGTGCGGCATCATTCCCCAATAAACTTTTCCCAGGTTTTGTCTAAATTTCAAAGGCTTTTCGTAACATACAGCATGTTCTTCACTCCACACCATATAAAAAGCCCACATTTCATTTTCACTAGCAGTCACCTACTTTTATGAACAAGAGCTGGGCTGGTCAGCGTTTAAATTTGCATGTCCAAAATTGTACTTTTTGCAAGTGCATATGAATACATCGTGGTGTTGCACAAAGTTCATTAATGACAAATTAAGTCACAGTATAAAAATATATCATACAACTATAGGTCTAGTATAGTCCTTTTTTTTTCTTTTTTTCTTTTTTTTTTTTCCTTTTTTTTTCCTTGTTTTGTTTTCTATGGGTAAAAATACATCTGAATGAGACAGGGAGGTTTGTAGCACCATGAGAGGAGTTGTATCCCAAGTTACATTAGCAGCATGATCCAATATAACAATATTGCAGGAGTGTTTCTGAGGAGATAAACATTCACTCTGGTTCAACTGTACCACTGAAGCTTATACTGAAAAGTGTTTACATATGATTAGCAATAGTTCTGTGTCACTTCCAGGGCTAGATAACTGTTATCAAAAGACACTGCCTTCCAACAAAAGTAAGACACCCTTATTGCATAAAAGCTTTGGGACTATCCAAACACATTTTGAACTCCTGTGGCGTTCTTTGTAGGTTGAGGGCGATGCCAAGGAGGCTGTGGTTTTAGTTGTACACTGGGAGGATGCAGGAGGGGCAGCTAAGCCTACAGGGTTTACTACATAGCGGGTAAGTACATTGACTTCAGAGGCTTATCTATAGACTGAGAAGAAATACAGGATGAGCTGCTAAACCAGTGTATGAGACAGACAGACACAACGAAGGATGCAATCCTGCTCCCCTCGGCCCTTACGGATGCAGGATCAGGCCCTAAGTTAACTTCAGACAGCAGCATAGCGATGATAGGACGTGATTAACAAACAATAATAAACCTGTATCAAATACTGCATGTTAAACATATTTGCCATAGTTTACCATCGGGAACTCCAGAGGACACAGTTTGCAATTGGCGAGGACAAACTCCTAATTATTTCCTTTTCCTTTGTTTGTTTTTTTTTTTTGACTGGTATTCAAAATGGCAGTAGAAGACAGTGTAGTTTGAAACATGTAAACCTAGTAAAAACCATTGTAAAACCCTTAAGAAAGACACACTGGTTCTGTGCAATATAGCAAATTGATACGAAAACACTGTAAAAATGTACCTGTTTAAAATTACAATGTCTACCATTTTGTACACAAAGCATTATACCAAAGGCCTACATATATGTCATCTAATGGCACTTGAAACAAATTATAATAAAAGGTTTTATAATAAAAAGCATAACCTGTAAGAAATTTTCTTAAAAGGTTTAGGTTTTCTTTTTGAAAGTGCTATATCTTGTAATATGTGTAACATAGAGGTTGACCAAGCTTTATTTTAAAAAATATTGGCCTATAATACATGTTTAGCTCACTAGGCAAATGATCCTGAAAATATGTACTCTTAACATTCATTATTAGCTTAATAAAGCAATCAGCTCTGGCTCATGTTTCAGTCAGTATATGGTTTTTAAAAACCGCTACTGCCAAATTAACAATAAATCACTCTATTCCACAATTTACTACTGAATAAAGCACAAAGCAACAAGTACACAAAAATATATATATATTAAAAAAAAAAAAAAAAACAAAAACCAACCCAAACCNTGAGAAAACAGGGGTTTAAAAAACTGAGGCTTTCGTAGTGGCCAATATTGACTCTGCCTGAAGCGATATCCAGAAGCGCTCCGGTGGGGGTATAGTATTGCTCACAGTGTCAGCCTGCTTCCACCTTCCCGC
>VZTM01008011.1:22389-55970 GCA_013400555.1 Jacana jacana
CCCGCGGGGTGCAGCCACCCACGGACACCCCGCCTGAATGAGGTTCAATATCTTGTCTGAGGTCCCTATTTTCTCCTGTGAAATGTACATCTTGACTCCAAAGTGAAATGTCAGTCCCTGTCCGGGAAGCTAAGGCACGAACAAAGTAGTGCGGAGCCTGGCTCCGCGCTAAGAACCCGGGTGTTGGCAAAGTGGCGGTTGGGTTTTGTGTGGTGTTTCTATTTTTATTATGATTTTTATTTTTATTTTCTTTTTTTAATGAGGTCTAATCAGCAAATGAGACTGATGATCAGTGGCTATGGACTGGGAATTTGCGTGCCCGGCCACGCTGCTGGGAGGCCGAGCGATCGCCCTTCTCCTCCGCTGCGGAGAGAGTCGGGGATGCTGGGCTCCAGGCAGGACATAACCCGCCTGGAGGAGGAACTCAGTCCGTTTATCTTCAACTCAGGGTGACTTAAAGGACTGAGAGGACACCCCAGCTCTCCCTAGATGCCTTATGGTTGCTGAATTAACCCAGAGTTACATTCGGTTACGTTCACCTTGTGCTCTGTTCAGCTGTGTTTTTCCTTCCTTTAGAAAGGCGAAGAGGAAAAATAAAAAACAAAAAGCAATATTGAACAAATCATTCAACTGAAGATGTAAGTAAGCCAGCAATCTGTTTCACAGAAACCAGAGGAAGCAGTCATGAAGCAGAGCTAAAAGCCCACTTTGAGATAACGTGCTCCTAAACGCAAAATCTAGGAGCAGTTTGCAGAGTTTCAAAAGGTATTTTCCTTATTAATACAACCTTATTTTAATGCCTTTGGAACACAAACACATTTATAAAA
This sequence comes from Jacana jacana, assembly GCA_013400555.1. Classification (NCBI taxonomy): domain Eukaryota; kingdom Metazoa; phylum Chordata; class Aves; order Charadriiformes; family Jacanidae; genus Jacana; species Jacana jacana. Next base: position 23,217 of record VZTM01008011.1, read on the forward strand.
ATGTTATCTTTCAGTAATAAAATTTAAATACACATATGTATAAAATAGTAAAACTACACCTGCATATTGCTCCTAGCATTAAAAACAAAGCCAAAAAAAACCAAAGTAGGAGCTACTGATAAAACATCCGGAGCGTGAGCTCCTTAAATGGGAGCAACTTTCGTTTCCGTGAAGTGTATTTAGTTTAACCACTTAAAACCTTGTACGAGTCCTCATCACTGTTTGAGAGATACTCATCTACTTGATTTCTGGGGTTTTTAATTCCTTGTACAAAAATGACAAGGAAAAGAATGCTGTTGTTGAATTTCAGCAAATCTAGTTTGCTTTCACGCACGACAGGGTTAGTTTGCTGGGGTTCTGGGGTTTTTTTTTTTTCCTCTTTTGGTTATCAGGGGTTGGGGGAATAGAATATATTGCATTAGGTAAAAGTGGTGTAAGCAATATGCTTTTACTTCACTCCTAAGAGTCCTGTCTTTAAATCTTGGCAACGGGCAAAAAGTCCCTAACCAAGTACCCAGGTGTAGAAAGTGTGATTAACATCTAACTTGTTGCTTAGGAGGACATAACACACCGTGTAACGCAACTGAAAAGAGCATTCCAATGAGAAAAAAAAAGAAAAAAAAAAGAAGAAAAAAACCAACAAAAACCTGGTATTTGCAAATTTACATTCAACTCTCTGACTGCAGACTAGTTTTGAACTGAAAAGAGATAACACACTTTCTGGCTGGACTCGATCCCACCCGTTCGTGGTGGCAGCCGGGAGAAGACCAAGGCCTACAAATGTGAAGAGGCTACTGGAAGATTCCTATGCAGTACTCTTGCTATGCTACCAGAGAGAAACAACAACAGCGAGTTAAGAATCAAAACAAAAACGGCGACAAAATATCCGGCGTTACTACACATTACAACACTTGTTATATTTCAAGATCAGCCATCCATTTCGCCTGTTTCCCTCTTACCAGAGTCATGAAAGCACAACACAGTTCCAAATTCAACTGGAAACATTTGTCACTTAGGCAAGCAGAGATTCTCTGTGGAAATTCTGTTCAGCCACGATTTTCAAGAATTAAACTAGTACTTTTTTTGTTTTCCCTTACCCATAACAGGCCACAAAAGTTTAAGCCAGAAAATGGCAAAACTCGTAACACCTTTTATAATGACTTCAATACAAGTCAAACTGCTATATGTATGTACATGTGTATATATGGGTCTCTATATATACACACACAAGTCTTCAGAAAAAATCTGAATTCTGTATTTATTTAAAAAATTTAGATTTGTCTTTATAGAACAGGTCAGACGGGTCACCATTTGGGAAGAGGATTTGTTTGGGAACGGACTGGAGAATTTTTTTTTCCCAAATCTTCAGGAATCGTTGGGATACGTATTTTAACTGGAATCTTTGCAAATAGTAAAATATATTAAAAGGTAAAAGTGGCGAGTCTGCCACTGACGTCAGTGACATGGGATAGCTGGTAGGGCTGACGAAGCTTTTAAAAAGGGATGAGTGTGGAGAGTTTGCTTGGGCTGACTTTCTACCCAACAATTTAAACGTGTCAATTGGCAGTGAAAGTGAAAACAATAGGACGAGACTGGGGTGTTTTTTTAAAAAAAAAAAACAAAAAAAGAAAAAGAAAAACAAAAAACCCAAACAAACAAAACCAAAAAACAAACAACAGAGTAAACACAGCTGAGAATAAACACTTTCAAAACATTTTTAAAAAGTTAATTTAAATTTCTTACTGGCTTCATGAGATTGGTACTGTACAAAAGCAGAGAATTTATAATGTCTTATAGTAGGCACTAAGTTAAAAATGGTCACCTAAGGCATTTCTACAAGTAGACAGTAACAAGCCAGCTTTGTACATCCTATTGGAAAGCTTGATGAAATCGCGGTAGGGTGGTGGTTGTGCTTAGACTGCTCGTGAAAGCCGCTGACAACGAGTGCAGAGACCCAAGACCTATACTATTGCTAGGATCTTGTGGATCCTGGGTGTGTGGTGGAAGCTGAGTCATAGAAGAATGTGCCTCCTCTTGCGTGTAACTCATTCCGAGGTTTCCCACCGAAACAGAAGGATTGTAAGGAGGGCCGTTTACAGGTATGAAGTTGAACAGCTGAGAGAAGTCCAACGATGGGGTGTTTAGAGGTTCGCTAATAGGAACGGAGCCCTTGGAAAGGGAAACCTCCCCAGACCCATCATCTAGTGTCCCTACTTGTGGATCCAGCCCTAGTTTTGATGAAGATGCTTGAGAATCCTGGGATGAAGAAGGCATACCACTTTGCAACTCCATTAAGTAACTTTCGATTTCCCCTTTCAATGGCTGTTCTTTTTCAGGCATAGAAATTGCGTATGAGGTAGTACCGAGCGGATATTTCAACGATAGCTGGTGAGAAGGGTGGACAGACTCCATATCTATTGGACAAGGCATTCCCAATGGCAACGATGTGGCAACCATTTGGTGTGCAGATGCAGAACTCTGCATGGACTGAATCTGAGTGTTGTAGAGATTTAATTGCAAAGTGTTTGTAAATGGCTTTGATGTCAGTTCACTGGAAGGTAAAGACATCACTGGAAGCAGCTCATCCTTAATAGGCACAGAAACATTGCAGGTAAAGGGATCTAGAAGGTCCATTGGCTCTGTTTTGACCTTCAAAAGTTCTTGGTTGTGACTTTTCTTCATGTGGCGCGTGAGGTGATCCTTCCGCCCAAATCTCTGTGCACAGTACTGACAGAGGAAGTCCTTTCTTCCAGTGTGCACTACCATGTGTCTACGGACATCCTTTCGGGTGTAGAACCGACGATCACAGTGTTCACACTGGTGCTTTTTCTCCTTCACCCCACCCGATGACTTGCCTGCATGAGTTTTTAGGTGCTCCAGCAGCACTCCTGTGCTTTCAAAAGTCTGCAAACATACCTTACAGGTGAGGTCACCGCTTGTTGCAGCATGCAAAGCCAGGTGACGTTTGAACCCAAGCTTGGTATTGTAGTTCTTTCCACATTCTTCACACTTAAAGGCCTCTTTGTTGGGATTGTGTGTATGTAGGTGATTCTTTAGGTGATCTTTTCGGTGAAACATTTTCTCACAATAATTACACTTGTGGGTTTTCTCAGGAGAATGAGTAGCCATATGCCTTTAAACACAGATATATTCTGTAAGTAATTATTTTGATCAAAAAACACACGTGCTCATTTTTTAATGGCAGCTAAATACTACACTAAGGGCTGCTTTGCAACAGAACCTTTTAACTGAAAGCATGACACTACAAAGACAGGTCGACAAATTTAAATATAGCAAAACGCGAGCCATTTCTCTTAAATCAACACTTTAGTTTTGGTGGGTTTTAGCTACTGTAACAGGGGTATATGGGCAAGTATGAAAGTACTCATGTAAAAGTCCATAGCCAAAGAATTTTCAGTCCATACTCTTTTTTCTTGTGACAATTCCTTATACAAATGAAAATTCTACGCTCATTTAAAAAAAAAACAAAACAAAACAACAAACAAACAAACAGAAAACAAAAGCAGAAAACAAATTAAGAAACAAAATCAAAGACATTAGCTTGCAAACTTAGGTAATTTAGGATTCTAGAAACAATCCAATGGCTACTTTAATTAACACATCCTCTCTGCAATCAGCTGAAGGCGTACACAAATATATACTTTTACACGGCTTAACACGGCCAACATAAAATAGATAATATAATCTGAAAGATAAATAGAGTTTAATACCTTAGTAATTTGTACTTAGAAACAAAGGCCTTGGTGCAGTCTTGTTGTGTGCACTTGTAGGGCCTCTCTCCTGTGTGAGAGTATGAGTGAACCTTTAATTTCTCAACACTGTTAAAGGCCTTGTCACACAGTTGGCAAGGAAAGTTTTTTCTTGGTTTGGTTTCACCACGCTTACGTTTCCCTGAAGGGACTTTCTGGGTATCTCTTACTTCTGACAAATCACCAGGAATGACAGTGGCCATCGCAGCCTAAACCAGGCCTTCTTGTTGGACACTTGGGAATTGCCCAACTCCACTAAATGATTTAGCTTTAGATGGCTTCTCAAGTTTCATGTGGTCGTAAAAGAAAGCAAAAGGGGACTGGAAAAAAAAAATAAGAAACAACTAGTTTGTAACTAAACTTAGATTTTGAAGTTTACTTGCTATGTGATGCTTCTGAATAAAACTTAAAAATAAAATTAGGTTCAGCTGGTCTAATGTAATACCTGCAGGTTTCTTTTACACTATTTGCTGCAACTCTTTAAAACGCATTGCTCAGGATGAACAGATCCACATATGCCCTGAAATCACACCTCGCAACCTTCCCCTCCGGCTCTGACGGAGAACAGCAAGGTTTCTGTCAGAGTACGGGAGGCGTCAGGCAAAGGCCATACCTACCCCGACACCCTGACCCGCTTGGCATCTCAAAGGAATTGAAGCCAGGCCAGGGGTGACTGCAGGGACAATCGCACACACGCACCCACACACGCACGCATGCACGCAGGTACCCAAGTGAGAAATCTGGAAAGCCTGGAAAGGTTTGAAAAACTGCAGGAAAAGGGGCAGTGCCCAGAGGGTCTGAGGGGACAAAGTTCATGCTCTCGGGTGCACCTCCTCCTGGCTGTCACCTGCTCTGGTAAAATGGACTCGCTGCCAGTGATTGCTAACGCCAGGTGAAGTTCTCCTGTTAAACTATACCCTCTGCTAAGCGAGACCTGACGTATTAGCAGCAGAAACCCCAGGGATTAGGGGCAGATTAGATAGATTAGGGTTTTATCAGCCCAGCCCTGGAGAACCCCAGCCCTCCTCACGCTATCCTGCCAAGATGTAGGGGCTATAAGTGTCTGCAGTTAGGCTGGCTCAAGATGGAGGGGGCTCTTAGCATCGCAAACCCTGAGCTAAACGAGAGGCTAAAGGAGGTGCGTGACGCTTGTGTCCGACTTGTGGGCAAACAGCTTTAAATTCACCATCTGGTAACATGTAGTAGCAACTGGGCGCCTGCCATTACGGGGCACTCAACAGCCCTCCCTTTGTCAAGGGGGAGGCTGATGGCTTTATTTTCCATCGTCGGTGCACCATTGCTACTACAGATACCAAACTTGCCTGTCATGGGAAAGGCTGAATGGGAAGTCTGTGACAATGGGGCCGAGGAGGAGGACGACGGGAGGATGGCACTCAACACTGGTGTTTGGCAGGGCTGGAAAGCCCCAAAATTTGGCTTTTCTCTCAAAAGCAACGATTCTCCCCCCCCACCTCTCTGGCTCCAGCTTGCAGCTGCCACGCACTGCAGCCTCTGCCGGGGCAGCTGGCTGAGAGGCGGCTGGACCTGGTGGCATGGAGGCCAGGCGGCATGGAAGCCCGAGGGCTTGGTGGCCGGCCGCCCCCACAGCCCCCAGCAGCAGGGCCAGGGGAAGGCAGCAGCTGCTGGGGGACAGGTGGAGCCAGACAGGGAGCACCAGGCCGCAGCTGCTCCAACCTAAGGCTGCCTCCCAGAAAAACAAACCGGGAGTCAGGGAAGGGGAGGTGGGATGGCTCAGAGGCGGCCCAGGCCTGGCCTCAGCTGTCCTCTCTTCCCCACCATGGCTCAGGGAGGGAGGCAACCCCATTCTGCTGGAGAGCAGCACCCAGGTGCGACGGGGACAAAACTCAATGCTCCTTGCAAAAGTCCTAATGTGGTCCTGGGAGAAAGCAAGGGGGAAGGAGAGCCAGTGCTTTTCCTCAGTGAATGGCAGGACAGGAGGGTGGAGGGGCAGGGAGAGGGAGAAAGGGATGCACCTCTAGTGTCTGCATTTTATGAAATCTTCAGACTGAAACATGTACACAGAGTATGTCTTTTTCTAAGCATCTTCCTCCCTCCTCCCCATAACTCTTCCCTTGTCTTTACAAGAGAGAAGTACTGTCACACCAAGATGGAAATCTGCTGCCTTTCAACCCTAAAGTCCTTGAATGGGAGGTTAAACTATGCTTCCTTCTTTAAGCAAGAGGTTTTGCAAGACCACCCTCAATCTCCCGAATTTGATATGGAACCACTAACCTCCTTAAAGATACCTGGAGACAGAAAAGGTGTTTCTTTAAGGACTCTTATGATTTACAATTTGACTCAGGCTCCTTCCCACTCATGGGACGAGGCCTGGAGACATCAGTTCCATGAGTGGGAACATCCACAGGTCTGCAAAGTACCAGCTTAATTTTCTTTTCTTTCTCATAATCAACTATCTAGTTCATAAGTGAAAAAAACCAAAACAGCTGTTTGGAGATTTGCAAGCAATAATTTTCTGCAATAAAAGTAAATGAAGACCAGTTCCAAAGGCTTCAATGAAGCCATAAATGTAACTCAAAAGGAGGGTCTGATTCACATCAAAGTTGTGATATATTTGTGGATTGAAAGATTTTTTTTTTTCAATATACACTTTAATCAGAATCTGGCAACAAAATTAATTCCCCTTTCCTGTAAATGAGGACACCGGTCTTCTACGCATATTGGCCTGAATATAGGATGAAATTGCATTTTAGCTTAATCTCTCCTGACAAATGAAGTTTGGAGGGGAAAAAAATAATCCAACCCAACCTACACTGACACTGGGTAACATCTATACCCCACAGGTACCTCGATGAGACCCACCACACAGAGCTGACTGTGCAGCAGCTGCAGCCCTGGCTGTGTGGCTACTACACCTACAGGCTCAAAGGGATGAGAAAGGGCTACTATGCATTTTGTCTCCTTGCCAAACTTGTACCCAGCCTGAGACAGGGCAGGCAGCGTTAGTGGTGAAGGGCAAGGGAACTGCCTCCATGGTCTGCTGCAGGGGAGTGGGGTTGATTTGGCCAAGCTGGGTCCAGGGATTGGCAGCAAGTGGCCCCCTGTGGCTGGCTGGCAACAAGGGAAGCAGGCACAGCTGGTAAGATACAGCGAGGGAGGATGAGCAGCCAGAGTGAGGGGCAACAGGCAGAACTGGGATGGGGCTGTGGGGCCAGGGAGGTGCAGGGAGCACTGCATGGGGTCTGGGAATATTTCAGGATAGGGGTGAGCAGGTAACGCCGGGGGCAGGCGGGGAGGAATCGAACATGCATCAGGCTGGGGAGATGCAGGGTACTGGGCCATGCAGGAGGGTGATATGCAGGGTCTGATGTGAGGCCAAAAGCTGTGTTTGTTGTGGAAAAGCATATCAAGCTTTACTGTTAAATTAACAACTCTGACAACTTCTCATTCCTTTTCTAAAAGCAAAGATCACACACCAGGCTGAAGGCCATCCTATATTCAGGCCAATAAAACACTACTAGTGTTACCTTCTCCAAACTCCAGGTAACCTAGTTGTTGTTCCAGAGTAACTCAGAACATTCACAGGGGTGAAGAATTTTGGTTTTGTTCCTCTATGATCAAAACTAATTAAGCTGGCTTTGAACTGTGTCTAAGGGTCCTTAAAAATGCATCATCAGAACAAATATAATGTGGATCCAATCTTTGACAACGACAGTGTTTTATTAGAAAACATCTATGCGCTATTATCTCAGTACCATTTCTCAACAGATGAGGCAGTTAAGAACTCCAGTATTGATCTCTGAATAGCAAATAATCACTTTCTTTTTTTTTCTTGTGGATATATAGACTGAGCAATGGAGATAAAACTTTAAAAAACACTGATCCTCAAATATTACACTTTCCAAAGACCAGCTGAAAGAGTTTTATGAGTAATATTGCCTGTTTTGTGTCTCAACATATTATCACTTAAAATCCTCATTCTTACTGGTGCTTTCACAACTGCAGGATGAATGATTATATGCAGTATCAAATATAACAGACACATTACACAAAAGCTCATATATAATACTACTTTTAAAGAAGCATATACTTAAAGTAGAATTAAAGCAGCCTCTGTTCAATGCACACCTGATGTTTGCCCACTAAAGTCCTCAGATTTTGGTCTTAACCAGTTCCGCTGACTCTTCTTGGAGGAAACCAGAATCCAGTACTTCCCATTTTTACTGCTCTGAAAAACAAAAGGAAGAGCGGACTAGACTCCAGCGAAACCAGTGTATTCAGAAAGGCTGGGATGCGGCAAGACCAGGGGTTGGAAAGAATCGGAAAGGAGAAGTTAAAAGGGATAGATCCAACCCATGCACAGACCATTATGTACTGTTAATTATGAACTGTAGGAATCAATCGTTCTTGCATTATCAGTAGCAATGATGCACTTCAATTTGCAGTATACTTACATCGCTTCACCTAACGCTATGCTGGACAGTAACATATAAAGAGATAAAATTAGACAAAAGCAAAGGAGTATGCCATGAATTTAAGAACAAAACAAAACAAAAAAATCCACAGACCACAAATAATTGAAAAATAACAGCGAAACACGTAAAATGCTGGGCCCAGACTTGGGTTCCTTACTCAGAAAGGCCTGAATAAGAGAAGATTTCTGGATTAGGCCCAACTTTACTAGAACCTAATGCCTTCATTCTGCTTAATTATACAGGAAATAGCAGCTTAAAAGGTGACCTGCAAAGGAAAATAAAATGAATTTAAAAAAAAATAATAAAGCCTCTTAATGATGTACGTGCTACAGGTAAGCTCCCAATGGAGGGCAAGTCTAGGTGTGCCTGAGCAAATCCAGAGGGCCTTTCTGGAATTTCCCTTACATCTCCCTTTCCCCTTGCCACCATCCTTCTGTAAATTTGCAGCACGTCTTCCTTTTCTTGCTAGAAGGCCTCCTGGATGACAGGGGTATACGCAGAAAACCTGTTGGACGCCTCGCTGTAACGGGGGGGAGGTTTATCCCCTCCAACTCTTCCGGATATGTAAGGGCCAAGCCCTACACGGTACACAAACCCCACGTGGCAGAGCAGACTGAGGGTATCTGGCAGCCATAATGTAATATTTCCCCCCCCTTCTCCCCCCCAAACCATTTTTCCCTTCTCGCTTCCCATTCACTCCAGTCAAGTATTCCTCCTTTTGGGTACCGAATCCAGCTTGGCACAGCCCCAGCCTCCTCTGCTGGTGAGCACCAACGTGAGCAAAGCGGCGTCCTTGAACACCTATTGAAGGCAGAAGTGCTTCAGAGCGACCCACTGAAGCTCTCTGACGGCTGAGGAGCATTTGCTTGTGGTTTTGTACCCACAGGTAGGAGGTAGGAACAGCTCCAGTACCCAAAGAAAAAGTGAAAGCTTTGCTTTCAACTAATAAGGAAGATGTGAACCATCACCTCCTCTTCTGGAGGTCCCCAAATCACCTTGTTTCAGGGAGAAAATGCCGACGACTCTTCACTCCCTCTCCCAGCAAGACCCTCAAAATCAGTTACCCTGCAATGCCGATCTTAACATCTTCCACCATCACAGCAGAGAGGAAGAGCTTCATTATCCAGATGTTTCTACTAACGTAGCTCACAAAAAGCAGACAACATTTTAGGCAGCCACATAAACGTAACAGACTAAGACCTCGCGGACTTAGTGTTCTCCCACATTGGTATTTGCAGACTATTTCCTGATGGAAAAAAACCCAAATCAGCTTCTATCTAAAATATTATAGTGCCCTCTCAACAGTATTCAACCTTTTATCTTAAATGCTTATGGTACTCAATTCTCACCACACATCTACAGTGTCCTCAGAGATGGGTCACACTAGAGGCATGGAAATACTGGGAAACACTATCAGGGGAAACCGAAGCAACTGGAACAAGTAAATAAGCAAAATAAACACCAGAGGTAGTTAAAATGCTGAAGAGCATGAAGGAGGAAGGTCGGGTACTCGTACTCATTACCTTGAGGATACAGCAACATCACAGTGGAGGGGATCCCGACGAGGGCAGCGCTATACCCAAAACCAGCTGGGATCTCGACTTCTACAAGGGCGTTATTAAAGCAAAGAGCTTAACAACACTCAACGCTAAAGGGGCTAAGTTTGTACCAACCATGAAAATATCTGCTACATTTGACAGGATTAAGTGGGACAGAAAATAAAAAAAAACCTGTGCTTTGTGAGAAGGAAAGAGCTGCAGGACAAAGGACTTTTCCTTATGCCCAGCATACAGAAATTGTCCGGGATAATGTTGATTTTTAGACCATCTTTCTCAGAAGTTTTTGGTGCTAGCAAATCTCTGGGGCAGGACACTGGGCAAAGCAGTACCATTCTTCTCGTAAGGGCTTACAGTTGCAGTGTCAGTCAGTTTCCTTCTCTTTTCTTGCTCTCTTGTTAGGAACAATTTTTAATGAGTAATGAAGCTCAGATTATTCTCCACGTGAAGTTGAGAAGCATCACACTGCAAGAAGCACCATCACCTGCACACACCCAAAAGCCACTCGGGAGCTAGTAACCAAACACGGCTTCTGTAATTCGACAGACTGTAATTAGTAGAATTTACCAGATCTTCCAGAATTCATGAGGCACTAATTTTGCTAACTCTCCAGACACTCTGACAATCCCAGGTTAGACAATATTTAAGGAAACAAACAAACAAAAAAGCCCCCAAACCCTGAGCTTGACAATTTATTCCTGCTTTTAACATTAAATAATAATAACGGACTTGTTTTCAAAACTCACACTTCATCTTCAAAAGTCTGGAATAATAGCTGCAGTTGAAAATGTTTTAAAATATTGTTTGATATCTCAACTAAGTGGATATTGAAGACATTACATGAGTACCACCAATAATCCTCCTCCTCCTTGCATTTCTCACTTAACAGTGCCCGAGCGCAGTAAAGGAAACCACCAGAGTTTCACGGGCATTTTCTTTTGAAACAGCAGAGTAATAATGAGAATACAGGCTTGAGAGCACAGCATCTGTCATTGTGCTTTCTTCTAGCTTCAATTCCCGAAATTAACCATTTTCAAACCAGAGGAAGGGTCATAATAAAGGTGGAAACGATTAAGGATTTAAGGGTATTACAGAATCATCCTGGGTTTTCAGTATTTCTTGAAGGAAACAAAACGAGAAGTGGTGACTTACCTTATGGAAACCATAATTCTTTAAGTGCTGTCCCCACAGATCTCAGGTGAGCACATACTCACAGGGACAGGACCTGATGTGGAGGAGCTGGTGAGGTTTGCTGCGGCTGGTGGAAGGGGGCAGGACCGTGGGAGAGAAAGACACGGATGAGAGTTGATGTCAAGCTGGGAGGGTGGTCTGGGGATGGGAAAGCTGAAACACAGGCTGGCATCCTGGTCCGCGAAGAAGAAGGATGAACACCTGCAGCCCAGGGAAACCAGGAGCTGCTGCTGCTCAGGATGGTAATGGAGCAAACTAAGCTTAGGATGCTGCAGTCTAACTTCTCTTAGATCTGTCACCAGTACAGACTCCTTCAGAGAGGGACAAGAAATCAATTGTGGCTCCTCTATGGAGAACGTGTCCGGAAAAGCCACAACTACTGTCGTGCAAACAACCATTTTTCTTCTTTTCTGTATCACTTTTAGTCACTTGACTATAAGAAAGGACTGACAGAGGAAACCTGCTCTGTCCCAGCAGCCAGAAGTAGCTGGAGAAAGCATCAGTAAGAGACAGTCAACATAGTCACTTACTGTGGCTCAAAGAGCCAAAGTGACAGTCAGTCCGCACCTCCACTGCAGAGAACCGGACTACCAATCTCACCACATCTGCCCCACTCAGCTGGGACTGTGGGAACTGGGCAAATGTTGCCAGAAGAAGATCCCTGGGTTAGGGCAACAGAAGAACATCACTTAGCTTCCTCCTGCCTTCCTCAGGCAGCCTCCTCAAAGCCTCGGTTTGTGGAGGTGCCGATCTGACCCTCCTTCCTTCAGACACCTCTGCTGGGATGGTTGTTGGAAGGGCCCGAGGCCATAGGTGGTGAAGTGCCTGCACCACTCCAGGACAGCAGGCTGCGACCTGCATCCCTGCAAGGCTCAGACATCCTTCCTGGATCATCAAGGACCAACGTGCCCACTGCACACTTGCACTGACCTTGGAGCAAGAGGTAGGTCTGACCGACTTTGCAGAAAAATGCTAGACTTTGTGCAGCCCAAGACTCATCTCAGAGTAGCTGCAGGTAGCAGAGGTCCAGCTGCCAACCCGGGACTTCCAGTAGTCACTCTTACAGAGAATGGGGGATTTTGGCTGGAGAAGTTGATCCCACAAATGGAAGTAGTCACGCAGGTACAAAAAATCCATGCATAACTGGCAAAGATGTTGAAGTATCAATGTCTTTAGGGGTGCCTTTCAGTCTTCTGACTGACGCAGGGGTCTACATCACCAGTTGATCTTGCAGGCCACCTGATCCATATGTCTTTGAACAGGACTCCACTATTTAAAGGAGACAGGCAGTGAAACCTGCTCACCTTGGATGCCTGGGTTTAAAAGGAAAATCCTATCTTTGGCAGGAAGATGTGGATTCTCCCACATTTGCTCTTGGCTGGACGGGGATGGAAGAGGAAGGAGACAACAAAGGGAGGTGTCTCCATGGCCTGAGGTCTCCTACATTTGGAAGTTCAGGCTGAAGAATGGGCATTGCTGGTGGGTTTGACCAGGGAGCCTGCCAAGACCAGGAGTAGCTCGTGCTTGCACTTACACAAAGTGGTATTTCATTTCATTTTCTGCCTGTTTTATTGTGTAATTTGAAAGAGATTCGAAGAGCAAGCAACATGTATGCACGTGTTCCTCCCCTAAGCAAAGAAGACACCTGGCATGACCGTCTATAAACATGGCACTGCCAAATGGCAAGAAGGACAGATCTCAAGCCCCAGATCCCTGCCTCCAGCCACCACAGCCTTTCCTACAGCAGGCAGCGAGAAGATGACAGCCACCAGGTACACTACCTGACAGCAGACAGGAATCGACCGGGGCTTTACAGCTCCTGCTCTCTCACAAGCTGATGGGGAGATGTGAAAAGACAAAGGGGTCCACACCGAGGCCCCAGGGGGACAAGATGGCATCGAGATGTGGGTGAAGCCACTTGGCCTTTCGTGGTTGTGGTCAACAGTTACTGTAAATAACCATTCAAAGATGCAGGCCCTGGCCCCAAATACAGCAGTGTTTCACGTAAGGGGAGCACACACACACACACAGGCAAACTAATCACAAAAGAGCAGATAGCTTCTTTGGAGGTTTGTTTAAATATACACAAAGCTGTATTTATCTTATCTTGAACTTCAGGACTTCTCCTTATAGCAAGCTGCTGAGTTCAGAGAAGTCCTCCACAGATTCAAGCTCCAGCCCACGGTACAGAGGGATGGCTGAGGGAAGGTGCTAGGACAGCAGCAAGAGCTGCAGAAGACACAACCAAATCCAAGCGTGCAGCAGGAGAACCGCCAGTGAAAGCTGCTGCGGGAAAAGAGAGTGATGTGGGCAAAACAGTGAAAATATCTATCCAGCCATCTTAGGTATAAACATGAGAATGAGTTAGAGATAATAACACAGAAGACTTTACCCCTTGAGGAAACAGCCTAACACCTACAACATAATGAAAGAACATAAGCGCTAAAGCTAAAACCAGGCACCCACTGCAGTCTGCTCCTCCCGACAGCACACTGCTAGTACCTACTGTGAGCACAACAGCCATCGTGCTGCAAGGAGAGCTATACAGAAGGCCGAAAAACACTGTATTTATTCAAAATTTTAACAAGGGCTTTGTTTTAGTGGTTCGTTTGTAGTTTGGGTTTGTTTGTTTTTAACATCCACAAGACAGAGAAACTTACTGAACTGGCACAAAGTCGAGCAGGAAACCCCTCCGTGACCCTTTCAAACTAGGGTGAAAAATGGGCAGCAAGTGGAACAAATACCCTGCAATTATTAAACCCACTTCTTTTTTTCTGGGCAGTAAGTACACAGATTCTACTAATAAACATCTGTTAAATATACATAACTTATTAATTTGTAAAGCAAGTATTTTGAGGAAAAAAACCCACCAGGTTGCTGTGAGACAGTAGCCATCCCACAAAAATGGGTATTTGACTATTCAATAAAAGATGTTTGAGACCCCACCTGGAGTACTGTGTCCAGCTCTGGAGCCCTCAACATAGAAATGACATGGAACTGTTGGAACGGGTCCAGTGGAGGGCCACAAAGATGAGCAGAGGGATGGAGCTCCTCTCCTGTGAAGACTGGCTGAGAGAGCTGGGCTTGTTCAGCCTGGAGAAGAGAAGGCTCTGGGGAGACCTTATAGCAGCCTTCCAGTATTTGAAGGGAGCTATAGGAGAGCTGGAGAGGAACTCTGTCAGGAAGTGTAGTGACAGGACAGGGGGTAATGGTTTTAAATTAGAAGAGGGGAAATTTAGGTTAGATACTAGAAAGAAATTCTTTCCTGTGAGGGTGGTGAGGCACTGGAACAGGTTGCCCAGAGAAGCTGTGGCTGCCCCATCCCTGGAGGTGTTGAAGGTCAGGCTGGATGGAGCTCTGAGCAACCTGCTCTGGTGGTAGGTGTCCCTGCCTGTGGCAGAGGGGTTGGAACACGATGATCTTCAAGGTCCCTTCCAACTCTAACCACCCTATGATTCTATGGGATGTTTTTCATGACCATAAGACTATTTGCAATTCTTGAAAGCTCTACTACAGACCTGAAATTTGGACAACCAGCTTTTTCATTTTAGAAAATAACTCATTCTTCTAAAATGCTACGCAAGAAAGAGCATTACATAACCTTTTTCAGAATACAGAAGAAAAACTCGATCATGCCTGCCTTTTTATTTTTCTTTTTAAGTTTCTGGAAAAGTAGAGCATGAACTTACCAACATTTCTTCTATCATGACCTAATAGACTGCAATTAATTAAAAAAAAGGAGTATCACAATACTGTCCAGCATCTCTTTGTGGGCTCATGTTGTTTCAACTTACTTTAAATCTTGAGGGCTCGGTTTTGGTTACTAAATGTTCCAAAGGATTCCTGATTACATACTAAATTAAAGGAAACGAGAGCTGCCTAGCGTTAACCCATCTGATGACTGTGGTTTCATAAGCTTTTTAAGGATCTCTGTGCACTGCATAGATGTTCTCCTGAAAACGCTGGAGAGGCTGTGACACAAATAACGCTGATACTGGAATTACTCTTAGAATGGTTAAAACCTGCAAAAGTGCTTTCATGTGTTTTGGAATCACACCACCACCACCACACCCTCGCCAAGAACAATCTGCTTCCATTTTTAAAGTGATGATGCTTCTGTGAAAGCAAGCCTCAGTTCCTGTATAATCTGCATTTAGGACTATGCCATTTTTATGGTAAAAGCAGAAGCAAATCCTGTGTACGTACAAGTAAACACACACACACACGTCCTACAGGTGTCTATGAGATCATATACTGCTGCGATCAGGAATTAATTGATATTTGCAAGGGACATGATTTTCCTATGTCTCAACACACCTTAAAATGAGACTAGACCAACGGTACAGCCAGGCCAGTACTCTGCCTCCAGTAGTAGCCCAAAGTACAGAACAGGCCACCACCGTGTGGTATTTCTCACTGATACTCTCTTGACCCCACAACTACACTGATGTCATGGACTTCCTGAACCACATGTGGTTTCTCTTAGATGAGCAACTTTCTGCACATCACCATGCCAAGCAACAGACCATGCTCCTCCTGGAAACCTTATCAATTTCTAATATCTACAACACATCTCCAGAAAGTTGTCCCACGGGTCTCTCCACTACCCATGTTATGGTGAACCTCTTCCTTTTGAAGGCTCTGAATCTGCTTTCCCTCCTAACTCTGTATGTTCTTGTTTTGAAAGGCAGTGGTTAGTCTGCCTCTTCCTTCCTCTGCAGATCTCCACGACGTTGCCCACAATTTATTCCTTTCCCAGACTAAAGTCCCAGTTTATACAAGTGTTCTGCATATGGAAGCCACCCCACGTAGCTCATCATCCTTGTTGACCCTCTCTAAGCCTCTTCCAGTTCTAATAAATCCTTTCTGAGAATCCTTCTGCTCCACAAGTGCACTCAGCACCGAGGAGGCAACTAGACCACCAGTCCTGTAATGACATTCCCAATTTTATTCTGTATTTCCTTCCTCTAACATTTGGGTTGTGTTTTGGTGACCAATGAGCTCATGATCTCACAGAATCATCAGTCACAATCCCCAACTTTTACTCCTCAGTGGAGTAAGACTACCCTTACTCAGCTTAAACTCAGAATCTTACATGTAATTAGGATCATTCTGCCTGGTACTCCTCACTTATCCTCATTTATCTAGATGGAATTGCATCACCCATTTTGGGGCACAGTCCTCAGCACTTTAATGTCCTTCTGTTCTCCACAGCTGGCTCCCTTCCTCATAGCAAACTTGCTCACCCACTTGCTCATCCCCTTGCTGATAGCATTTATGAATGTGTCAAACAGCTCAGATCTCTGTGAACACAACTGGGATCCTCCTTTAATTGAGAATTGACCTTCTACTTCTATGCTTTGATCTTACTTTTTAACCTGTCATTTACTTGTGCAAAGACCTTCCCTCTTACATTATGGCCTCTCAGTTTCCTTAAAAAGCCTTGTTGATAAAGTTCACTTTGATTTTTGAACCAGAACATCTTTAATTCCTGGTGATGCCTCTGAAGAACTCCAAATCCCTTAGCCAGGACTCTTACAAATGCTTCTTTGACTCTTCTCAAATAATCATACCTACCCTGGGGGTGACCAATCCTATGCTTCATTGTAGTATCTACCAAAATTGCCAGGTACAGATCTCAGATTTGCCTGGTGCAGACCACCCACAAAACCATGATTTTACATACTCACATTTCAGAAGATTTTTCTAAACCTGAATACATCAGGAGGGACCATTTAAGCAGCATAATTGGGTTGTAGAGCACAACTGGATAGGATGGGAAGTTACAAGTTTTTAAGAGGTTTCCCAGTCTGCTAGGTGGAAAGCACAACAACGTGGGTGAATTCCAGATAAACTCCACTCACATGTATCATCACACACCACAATCCTGTGCAGCCAGTGACCTCTGCTCGCCCAGAGAGAGATCACAGAATCATAGAATCATTCAGGTTAGAAGAGACCCTTGAAATCATCAAGTCCAACCATCAGCCCTACTCTACAAGGTTCTCCCCTACACCATATCCCTCAACACCACATCCAATCTACTCCTAAACACAGTCAGGGATGGAGACTCTACCATCTCACTGGGCAGCCCATTCCAGCGACTGACCATTCTTTCCTAATTTTTTCCTAACGTTCAGCCTAACCCTACCCTGCTGCAGCTTGCAGCCATTCCCTCTTGTTCTATCCCTCTAATTACCTGTGAAGAGACCAGCACCAAACTCTCTACAATGCCCTTTCAAACAGTTGTAGAGAGTGATGAGGTCTCCCCTCAGCCTCCTCTTCCTCAAACTCAATTGTTCCTCATAAGATTTATTCTCCAGTTCCTTTCACTAGTTTCATTGCCCTCCTTTGCACTCGCTCCAGCACCTCGATATCTCTCTTGTGCTGAGGTGCCCAGAACTGGACACAATACTCAAGGTGTGACCTCACCAGTGCTGGGTACAGGGGGACAATCACCTCCCTACTTCTGCTGGTCACACTATTTCTAATACGAGCCAGGATGCCATTGGCCTTCTTGGCCACCTGGGCACACTGCTGGCTCATGTTCAGCCTACTGTCGACCAGCACCCCCAGGTCCTTTTCTGCCAGGCAGCTCCAGCCACACTGCCCCAAGCCTGTAGCGCTGCACTGGACTGTGGTGGCCCAAGTGCAGGACCTGGAACTTGGCCTTGTTGAAGCTCATGCCATTAACATTGGCCCATTGATCCAATCTATCCAAGTCCCTCTGTAGAGCTTCCCTGCCCTCCTGCAGATCAACACTCCAACCCAACTTAGTGTCATCTGCAAACTCACTGATGGTGCTCTCTATATCCTTGTCTAGGTCATCAATAAAGATATTGAACAGGAATGGCCCCAACACTGAGCCCTGAGGAACACCACTTGTGACCGGCCGCCAGCTGGATTTAACTCCATTAAGCACCACCCTTTGGGACAGTCCTTCCAGCCAGTGCTCGATCCAGCAGATCATACGCTCATCCAGGCCATGAGCAGCCTGAACTGGAACAGCACAGGAAAAAGGCAACCACCAGTCACTCCACTTTGTGCCCTGCTCCTCGCTTAAGCTGAAAAAGTGAACCTCCCCAAAGAGCTCAGCATTTTCACTTGAGGATCTGCTGGGCGGGCAGCACAAAGGAACCGCCTGGGCATGAGGTTAGTTTAGAGCCTTGGGCAGCTCACGCCTGGGACAAAAAGCCACCTCGTGAAGGACAGAAAGGAAGTGGCTGAGAGAAAGGGTTGTGTCCCCGTACACACAGCAAATCCTGGGTGTCGGTGGTAGCTGCGCGGTGTTCCAAAGGTGGCAGCAGAAACCCATCCTGCCCTGAATCACGCACACCTGAACAGCATCGCCCGGAGGCAAGACCTGTGACAGGGTTTACCATTGTTTTTTCGTAACCTTGGATCTTCCTGTGATTTATTGGGGTTATTCCAATTAGAACGCTGATCCTGGTTGCCCCATCTCCTCTGCCTCTTATCCCAAGCCCCCAAAGAAAAGTTACAAGCGGGAAAGAGTGCCCGATTTCCAAGCAGCCGCTGATCTTCCAATGCGCCCTGCAGCCAAGGAGCTGCTGTTCTACCTGAGCAGAAAATACTTCAGAGAACACTGGAAAGTTACATTAAATACTGGTGAAGCTGGATGCTCGTATCAATGACCTGAGGAGCTAAAGCACAAAAGCCTTAGGAAAGGAGAACTAAAGATGCCGGACCCTCTGGGTAACACCGAAGCAAGTCCCTCCTCAAAGCTGAGGTGAGCCTTTCAGAGCCCACACAAAGCAGCCTCTGAAGGTGTTTCTGAGCCTGTTGTCTAGGCAGCGATGTTAGTGTACACCTCGCCAGCCCACCCTGATTGCAGTGACTTCGCAGAGGGTTTGCATGGGAACGTCCTCCTTTAACCAGGTAAGTACACAGCTCTGCATTTGCTCCCATCTCCTCACTGGTCAGATCACTGACAGCCCCCCGTTTCACTCCATCGTGCACCACGTTTTGGGATGCACATCTCAAGAATTGTGAGGTTTGATGCCAGATGAATGAAGAATTAGAAGCATCCACGCGTGGCTTAGAGCTTCCCAGTTGAACACAGCAGAGGGAGATGAAGCCTGGCAGTTAGTATCCAGAACAGTCACCTGAAGTACAATTTTTGGATTCAGGTGCTTGGCAGCAACTACAAGTTTCAGGCAGCAAAGTCAGAACCTGCCAGAAGTCCACACAAGATTCTACCCTGGAGCTGTACCAACAGAAAACCAGTCCAGGAGCTCCTGCCAGCCTGATGAAATGTCATAACGATGTAGTCACCAAACAACTTTACCATTAAATCACAAGGTAATCAGCTGGGCAACCAAGTCAGGAAAGCTGACAGTAGCACAAGGAGGTTTCTCCATGTCTGTCACCACACAGGAGGCCGTGGATGGCTCTGAAGGGACAGGGCTCCCTACTGGCACAGACGCAGGTGGTGAGACACGTACCTGTTGGCTTACTCTACCCCAGCTCCACTGCCCAACCACACAGGCTTTATCAACACGCTGGCATACGCCCTCACAGTCCTGCTGGACACAGTTTGCCACGGTAGGCGTTCACCAAGACTAAAAATGGCTGTTTTATGATGAAACATCTGTGTCCTGCACAGTGATTTTCGTTCTCCAAAGAGAAGTCCAAGCCACAGGAGCATTTAAGAGCTCTCCTCTTACAAGCAACTTAGGGGACTCTGCTTCCCTGACTTCCGAGCCTACATGAAGTGATGGGAGAAAAGCAGATGCCAGACGTTGCCGTGAACAGCTGCAGACTGCCAGCGGGGCAGGCGGCCAGAAAGGTGGAAGGAAGATGGCGACAAAACCGACGGAACAAAAATAGTCCTCTGACTGTATGGTATGCATCAGTGTTTCATGCACGGTATGGGAAAAAGTCCTGGAGGGCAGATGGAAACATGAAATGGAGATGCCTTTGTGAGTCCCTGAGAACTTACTCCTCCAAGTGCTCTCCCACAAGACGCTCCTTCCACGCTGTGGGCAAGCAGCTGTAGGCTAGCAAAAAAATTTACAATCAAAAGGCATGTTTTAGTTTGATTTTATTTTTTATAAGTTATGAAGAGATGAGCTTTACAATAGCCATGTGTTCGGTTACTCCTCAGACAGGTGTTTAGAACATGGGTTTATTTACTGGTTTAGCTGATGGTGCTTTTTCACTGAAAACACAGTGACCTTAAAAACGAAGCAGGTCGTGCTAGAAGTGCTCCTCTAGATGACGTACACGAGGTCTGCCCAGTGCCAGGCAACACTTCTAATTAGCTCGACTGCCATACCGGTCTCACCACGGAACATCGGCTGTGCTTTGCAGAGCGTTGGAGGAGAAGTGCTTGCCCAGTGTTTTGTTACAACTGCTTATGCTTAGCACCTCTGCATTGCCTGGTTCTCCTCCCCATCCAGAATGGCACAATCCATTTCAATCTTCCGGGAGCTCTCCAGGAAACCCTCCTCTCACCACTCTGCCTTTGCAACCTCCTGCTGAGCTGAGCTGACAATGTCAAGGTTCCACCTTTCCTTTATCTTCCGAAATCTGACGTCTATCTTTTAGCTAATAATTCCCCTCTTCACAGGGGCTGCAGCTTTTTATGTGCTAAGAGAAATCAGAAAAAAAAAATCAAGTTACTGGCTGCCCTGCCCGTTACAAACTCCATTTTAATCCTGCTAACTAGTTTCTTCCCTCCTGACCACATGGAAATTCTTTTCCCCCAACTTTTCTTTTCACCGTGTTCCCTTCAAAACTGCAAGACGCCTTCCAAATTACTTCCACATACTACATATGCTATTGTAGGTTTTTCTGGGACATACGTAATGGGGTAAGTCGGTTGCTATTGTTTCAAAACTTGAAATGGTCAGACAGTGCTGGATAGGCATTTGAGCATAAAGGGTTCTGCCTTTGTGTGTTGTTTTGGGTTGTTGTTTGTTTTTTTTTTTTTAAGAAAATCAAAAAAACAGTAGGCATTGCATTTGTAAGTGCACACATGTGCATCTAGCTGTCCTTACGCTGGAGAAAAGTCCGTAGGAAATTCCTGGGAGACTTTAAGGGCCTCCGTAACAAAGGCAACTGGCAAACTGGGATAATACGCTGCACGGCTACCTGTCAATAAGCTTCACCCAGAAGTGCTAGAGAAGCATTGCCCCAAAGAAAATGGAAAAGAAAAAAAAAAAAAAGGAAAAAAAAATTGTAAAAAAGGAAAAAAAAATAAAGGAACCCCCCCCAACACCTCCTTTACCTGCCATGTTTGTGCCAAACCCTCCCTCCCACACACCCTTCCTATGGCTCCTAAAAATTACCATAAAGCACACTGCAAAAGCAAGAAAATACTGTAGCAGCTGCTACACAGCCACGGGCTCACCCTGATAAATAACAGTTTCAGAAGAGCAAAGCAGTTCCAAATCCCTTGTGCACCTCACCCTCAGCAAAGGTGGAGCGCGCTAATCAAACTCCCGGACAGCCCGGCTTTAGGTTTGAGCCCGCGTTCAGATTCATAAACGCTGCGAGCATAACTACGGTCTGGAGCAGGGGGGCAGCATAACCAAAGCTGGGGAAGGCTGTGATTAGCGAGGAGGAAATGAGAGGAGATCAAATCAGCTGAGGAAGGAGGCAGAAAAGTGCAGCTCAGGTTTGAGACTTGGCACAGCGCAGGGATACGCCGTTAAAGCTTTAAAGCGAGAGTGATGAGAGGACGCCACTTCGGGGAGGGCAGCAAGAGTGAAAAAACAAAAGGCACTATGAAAAATACTCCAAAAGAGTGATGAAGAGCTCCTGTATTTGTGGAGTCAGGTACTGGAGAAACTACAAAGCTGGGATTGGGCAGCAGGGATGTGACAGATGACACTGATGGGGAGGAAGGCAAATCAAGACTTGCTGAACTGAAGCACATGTTGCACGGGCAGGGGTGTGGGAGGAAACGGAGTCCCACCTAACACCATCCATCCTCTCCATCTGTGCATTCCCCTGAACACACAGTTCTGACTCCTTGCACCCAACGTGAGGAGCCAAGCTCCAGAGATCGTGGAGGTGAGCCCTGCCATGGCTCCGGTTCAGCCAGGATGGGGGTGCTCCTTGCTGGGCTGCTTCCTGCCTTCCCCACAGCACCAGGGCTCCCTAGGACAGGTGGGGAATGGGCAATGTGCTCTGAGATGACACCAAGAACAGGGTCACCTCTCTCCTTCTAGAGATCTTCAAACAGGGCAAGGTAGCTATGGGACAGAGTCACAAAGACTTGGGCAGTGAAGATACAATGTGATGCTACTCCTCAAGGGATGGATCTTTTACAGAGCAAATAGAGAAGGCAGAGAATGAGAGGAAGGAGAAGACATGAAGGTACCAGGGAGATGATACAGTAAAGCTTCTGAGAAGTCCTTCAGTAGATTAGGACTGATAACTGGGCAAGGGCAGCCGAGTGCAGACAGAACAGAATTTGCTGGATTTTACATGCAAAATTTTGGGGCATGGAATACCAACATTAAAGGCTGTTAGTCTGTGTGAGAGGCTAAGAGAAATGAAGGGATGCAGGGACAGCAGCTGGAGTGCAGAAGTTCAGTGGTGGCCAGAGAGTGATAGTGCATCCGTGTGGATGCAGAGCCTACAGCAGATAAATAAAACAAGAGCCTGATCTAAGCTTGAGAAGGGCTAAGTTAAAAGGCAAGGGGAAGGCTGCTACCTGAGCCAGAGTGCTCTGCTCCAGAAAACACAGTTTAAACCCTCCTGTGAAGTTATTGTGCAATTGGGCATGCAATACTTACTGGATCGGTTTCCTCCTCCAGCCTCTGCAGGATCCTGTAGCTGTTTCTCGGGTATTGTTCACGTCTGATGAGTCACAGTGCTTGCAGCAGGCCCAGCCCCAGCTGGACACTATGGCATAGGTGAGGCTACTGACCTTCATGTGCTGGGTTTTTACCGGGTTACCTCTGGCCTTTGCCGTGGCACTGTTTAGCACCACTCACAGGGGGAAGGGGAGGCCAAGAGGGGGAAAGATCACTCCTGGATTTGGTGGCAACGTCACTTGTAAAACCACAGCCCAGAGCTCACAGGAGGCACTGATCAAGCATCCGTTGTGTTTCTTTGCCTTCTGCTACATCCTTTGTGGTCCTTTGTGTTGCTTCATCCCGGAGGCCAGGTCCAGGTGTGCTCTCTCACTTACGTGGGCAGTGACCTGTACCCGTCCATCCCATAACGACTCGTATCTGAGCAGGGTCAGACATACGTGAACCAGAGGCCACCAGAGCCTTGGCACTGGTCTTCACAACTAATCAATCCTTACCAGCAACTTGCTTACAACCCCCACCACAAAGAGCAGCGCTCTCGGCTACCCACCACGGAGCACTTATCTCCAGTCAGGACCATCCTGGAGCAAAGGAGGAGGACATGAGTGGTGAGCCAGGTAGGAAGAAATACAAACTCCAGCAGGATACAAGCAATCAACCCCAAGAAACCTTAGAGGGGAAACTAATTCATGGCAACAAGTATTCCCTTCTGGTACAACTCTGAGAGTTAAGTTCAGCATGGACACACGATGCTGCCAGAGGAACTGAAGTGTGCTCGAGGTAACATCCTACCGTGGACTGAGGCATAGTAAATTGGTTTTGTTAATTATTTCCCAGCCATCAACAGCCTAGACATTCTTTCTCACTACCTCCATTTGAAGGTTCACAAAGGGACAATTCTACCTATTATCTGCTTGAGTGAATCCTATGTTTCCATACTTAAAAAAGCAAAATAGACGTAAAAAGAAAATGCAGTAAATTTTGCATGCAGTTTCAAAGAGAAACAAACAGTTAGGGCAAACCTTTTGTTAACATACAGGAGGAATATCATGCAGAAGGTAAAACAAAAAATCCCCACAACAGATTACTCCTCACCCTCTGCCTTTAAGAGACAACTCTAACAGATAACACAAACAGGTTTGAGCAACTGCAGCAACTGTTTTCAAGCACATCTCCTCTAAGTCACTGAGATGCCAAAAGAATGGGTGAGGTGAACATACGTTTCAGATCTGCTAAGTCCTGATCCCATCTCTCCCACACGCCCCTCTGCAATTTTTAGCAAAAGCAGCTCCTATCTACTGCACATCAGCCAGTGCATTTTTAATCAACCTCCAATCCCTGCTTAAATAAAGCAACAAACCCACTTAACTAAACCCAGGCTACTTCTCTGTCAAGCGTGCCCTTCTCTTGCAACCTGACCTGACCATCCCTGGTTTCTATCGAGCAGCTCTGGCCACTGGGCTCTTGCAGACCCTCCACTGACCGCCAGCAATCACAGCGCCGCACTCCTCCTCCTCCTCCTCCAACGGCTCCACAGCTTTAACGGCAAAACCCAAGGAATCATTTCGGCTCTTCGCCGCAAAAGCCCGCAGATCACTGAATCAAGCCTTGGAGCTTCCCACTGGGTACAGGCTGTTTGTGATCTACAAAGGCCTGGATGTTCAGAAGACACCACTACAAACAGAAGGAGTATTTATTTACAGATCTCATTAGCAATTTACAAGCAAATGTAATAACGGGGTCACATAGGAAGAGCTGAAGCCCTGAGTGGCTCACTGGCTATTTCAGCTATCTTAATTAACTTCAGTATTGCATCAAATGTTGTAAGAGAGCGGCAGATCACTAATGCCAAATTAGTCATTTTCAGTAACAGTTCTCATGGAATTTTTTCCTTCTAAATAATCAAAACAATTGGCCATTGGACCTTATAAGGAAAAGTGCCATACAGAACAGAATTTCATCAAATGCAGCTGTTTTAAATTCACAGTTCCCTCCAGCGTATCTTTAGCACCTGAATTTTGGGCCTGCATTTTTCTGTTTTGTTCTGGTTGTTGGTTTGTTGTGGTTTTTTTTTAAACAAGACATCAAGATAAAACTATTACAATAACAAGCAGGAGAGTAAGCTGCTCAGATGGTTTCATCTGTTCTTATGACAGTGAGAGACATTCAATAAAACCACAGCACAGTAAATTTTAAACAAAAAATAAAGTATTAGTGTTTATTAAACAGCAAAGTATTAGCCTGTGAGATTTACTGCAAGAAGACAGCACACAGTTACACAGACAAGACTTATCTAGATAACTGGATCAACTGGCATTATAATACCATTTCAGGAGGGCTTCAGAGAAAATAATACCAACCCCCCTTTTTCAGCACAAAATCCAAACCAGCAGAGTGTTAAGTAAGAGACGATCCTTTCCTCTGTACCTTATGGTTATACCACCCCTTGAAGCATCTGATAGCAGCTAATATCAAGACAAAATACAGGACTAGACAGAACAGTAGTCAGAATTCCTGCGTTGTATCAGATCCAGAGAGGATAACACCTTTGTGAACCCCAAACAGCACCCTCCCATCTCTCCAGAGCATCTTTTGAAACAGGCAGTTGAGCTCGCCTCCAGTACAGCAAAGTGTATGTTTTAAGACCTCGGGCACTGGGATACCTGCCAAGTCACAACAAATATGTATACATAATCTAATCTACTTATATTTTGAGTGGAAACTCTGTGCCCTTTAGATATATCCCTCAAGGCTACGAATAGCATACTTGTTGGACAGGATGAAGTTTCTGTGTGTAAGTAACAACTGTTAGCTCTCCTGCCATCTAACCACACCTCCCGGCTTCTTCCAAACCCAAAAGACCGGGGAAGGAGGAGCGATGGGGATGAAGGTGAGGAGGTTCAGAGACAGGGGAGAAAGGAGAGTAAGGAAGAGGAAACAGAATCAAATTATAGGTGGGTTAGGATCAACAAGGCTCTCTTAATAAAAGGGTTGTAAGAAAGCAATCTCTTCCCCCGCCTCCCCTTTATCTGGAAAGTGACAAGTACCTAAAACATGTAAAACCTGGGATTCTCCCCAAACTGGAGAACCCTGTGAAGGGGAGAAGGAAGCCTAAAAAGTCAAGTGAAGCAAGCTAGAAGCAAGGCAGCACTTTTGCAAGGCAATGCTCACTGTCCAACAGATTTAAATACAGGGAGGATTATTCACAGACTTGGTATGGTCACCTTTTCTTAGGAAAAACTGGCTAGAAAGAAAGCCAATTAAACCCTTCAGAGACTGTACGGGCTCCTACAGCTAAAAATAAAATTAACAAAACAAAAATCAAAAGAGTTTAGAATACACAGGAACACAATCAGGGGCATGTTTTGACAGCACAAAGCAATACCTAAATAACTTCAATTCCCTTCCAAAATGAGGGAATACCACTATTTTTCTGTAAAAGCAGGTGACTATTGGGTTTGAAATTTCATACCGCACTTGTTTCTATGACCTATGAACCTTCTGTTAAGAAAAGCTAAACAACTGGATAAATTTTAATAAGAGATCTTTGCATGGGGACTCTGGAAGAAAAAGTTCACTGGCAGCCTTACTTCCTACCACTAATCGATCTCTTAAAATATAATATCTACTAATCCTTTCAAACACTTGGCCTAATTGCACACAGTAATGGGCAGCCTTAGCTGAAGCGGATCCAGTCTGAGCTACAGGACTGGTTTTAGGAGGGTTTTTTTTTAAAAATAAAATCCTGCTAACAGATAACGTTACAACTGCACATTTTGAACTGCAACCGCCCTGCTTACCCCCATCTGAGTACCAGGGGTCAGGGAAAGGAGGTGTGGAGGCTCATGCCGGTGCCATCAGTGTCTGCAGTTGCACAAATGAGCAGTCTAGAAGAAGGAGGAAATACTTGTGAACCCAAAGCGTGGATTCACGACTAGCTAATGCTGGATAATGCAGTCTGACAGCACGGCACCCACCCAAGCCTTCTATCCTTACAACACATGAGAACATATCACAGAGAAACTTGGCTGCAGAAATTACAGTTCTTCCCTGCCTCCTATCATATCACAAAAATCTGCTGGAGTAAAGTATGCATCTTCTCCTCCCGCAGAGAGAGCTGGAAGCTCCTCTTGCTAAACCACACTTGTCAGGGATTACCGACCACACACACCACGCCGATTTCTGACCTGTAGTGACAATAATCTTCCATCCCCTCTACCCAAACACACCGCTTTCTCCCAGCCCTGCCAGTTAGCACCAGCTGCCATCAGGGCTAAGCGGCTGGGAGGAAACATCTGCTGAAGGACGAGGTAAAAACGCTCAAAAGGAGTAGGGGTTATGTGAAGGAACGGGTAAGAAAAATGACACAATGCAACCAAAACAGGTACAACAGCCTGACCATTTCAGTATGCCCTTTTCTGAAATCAATGCTTTCCTTAGCAAAGCAGGGGGGGAACATGAAAGTGTTTCAGATCTCTGTATTTCAGTCTCATTGTTACCACAGTTGTTAACAAAACTTCAAGGTTTGTACCTAAAAGGCTGTACTTGCAAAGGCGAGAGCTGATACTTCCCTTGAATTACAGGGTCACAGAAACCAGCACTGGGACAACACCTCTTTTTTTGGTTTTGTTTTAAAAAAAAAAACAAAAAAAACCAAAACAAAACACAAAAGAAAACACTGAAGAATCACTCAGCATCAATATAGCTATGGTACAGATAATTGCTGCCAGTTAACCCCAGGGCCTGATCCCTCACCAGATTTGATAACTGCCTTGGCAAGCAGCTCCAGCAGTTACCTTCTCGTCTCTGGAACCAATCCCAAAAGCGAAGCAGCCATCTCCAGAGTCAGGTTAACTCCACCTAAGCAAGCACCGTGTTTACTGGGTCGACCACAGGCGGAGGCAACCATGACCACCCAAACGTGGCCAGACACAAGCCACCTCCTTGCTGGAGGCCAGGCTGTATGACAAAAGGAGTGTCAGGCTCAAGTTCCCATGAGCAACTTGGAGACAGAGGGGTAATGGCTCTGGCACAGCACCTTGACCTTGGCTTCAGGATTGGAGATGGACACATCTGTCCAGCTGTCGAGTTGAACTGAGCATAGGACAGCATTCTGTCAGCCTGCCCGGCGATTAATTCACAGAGCTTCAGCACAAGGAGAACATGGAGCTGTTGGAGCAGGTCCAGCAGAGTGCCACAAAGACTATCAGAGGGCTGGAGCTCCTCTGCTATGAAGACAGGCTAAGAGAGTTGGGATTGTTCAACCTGGAGAAGAGAAGGCTCTGGGGAGACCTTACAGTGGTCTTTCAGTACCTGAAGGGGGCCTTCAGGAGAGATAGAGAGGGATTCTTTATCAGGGAGTGAAGCCACAGGAAGAGAGGTAACTGTTTTAAATTGAAACAGGAGAGATTTAGATTAGACATCAGGAAGAACTTCTTTCCTGTAAGGATGGTGAGGCACTGGAATAGGTTGCCCAGAGAAGTTGTGGCTGCCCCATCCCTGGAGGTGTTGAAGGCCAGGCTGGATGGGGCTTTGAGCGACCTTGTCTACTGGGAGGTGTCCCTGCCCAAGGCAGGGGGGTTGGAACTTGATGATCTTTAAGGTCCCTTCCAACTCTAACCATTATATGAATAGTTATTTTAAATGTTCCTCTACACTGAAATCACTAAAGGTACGGTGCTTCCTCCCTTTCCTTCTTGAACTGGTGCTGGTCTGGCCTCACAGTGTGCCAGGTCAGAGAGCCAGAACAGTCAAATTAACCCTAGAAAGCCAAAATGGTGAAATTAACCCTACAGAAAAAAAACACAGTCTGTTTCTGTGCAGTCTAAGTCTCTGTAGTCTCTTAGTGCTCACAGAAGAGAAGGCAGGAAGAGTCATCTGACGTGCAGGGATGGGCCAGTTGGGATTCCTGTAGCTCTGGCCCAGACTGCAAATCACCAAGGAACTGCACCCACAGACTTCCTATGGTCTCTTGGCAGCAACTAGATCAAGCAGCAGTTCAGAGTCAGGAGCAGCAGCAAATTCAGCACCCTTTGCTAAATACGGGGATTTGGTATCACCTCTGTCTCACGCACCCAAGGACCAACAGCGTGGTGTGAGGAACCAACCCGGCAGAACAGATGGCAGAGGAAACACCAACAGAGTATGACAGCACTGTGAGATGTCCTCATCTTAGCAATGACTAAATGCCTAAGTTCGTGTTATTGGCAGTGCATATATTTCCTTGAGTGAACTCGGTCAGAACTGAGTCTGCTGAACACCTACCATCACAACAGAGAGAAGCTGTGGGCAACTGCTTCAACTCACTATTCCCACTAGGATGAAAATAAGGTAGAAGTTTACAGTCCTCTGCACTGCAGATGGCCATCAACCAGAGACCAACACAGGGCCTTCTGAAGGGTGCATTAAATAAAGCATCTACTGTACTTAAATACCATCACCTTTCATGCTGAAATACTATCTTCTGATTTAACAGGAAGTGAAGCTGCCACGTGGTGAGAGGGAAGAGTCTCAGAACAGCATCAAATCCAAATGAACACGTTCTGCATCATTTCAATAGTGAGTAAAGGTGGAGGAAAGTCATCTGGGCACACGATTCATGGTGATAGCATGGTCTCGTGCTTGCAGCGTGTTTTCAAAGAAAGAATGAAAACACGAAGTCAAAGAGAAAATTGAATAAAAAATAACACGTTTTTTTTTTTAAGTTGAACCATGTCAAACATCCGACTTTTCTTCAACATGACAAAATAGCCTTTATAGAAAGGAAGCACAACAGTCCTAGTCTCACTCAGTAAGGAACCCGATATCCTACCACCTGAGCAGTAGGTTGTTGAGCCGAGGAGAGAGGGGTTAGTTCAAGAATAGCGTGGCAGGAAAAGCAGCGGATCAAGAGGAGATGACAACAGATTTCTTTCTGAAAGGTTGAAGGATGTTATTTGTGGACTTCTGCCAAGACTGGCCTTCAGTCTTTCGTGATTCAACATTTTCATTTAGAATTTTTTTATGCCTTCAAGTGGGCACTACACTACAAAAACGTGTAGAAAATACAAAACTAGGAGGTACCAGAAGTAGAGTGCAGACTGAAACGACACACAAGAAAAACTGCAACAAATCTTAAGGACAGCCGTGACAGAAAAGGAATGAAAAGTAACAACAAAGGACAGAGTAACGCACTTAGAGGCTAGAGGTTTCTGCTGAAAAGTGACGAATCATTAGTTGGAAGTAGCAGGAAATAGTCTGTGTACAATCATCCTATAAGCAGCCAGTAAAAGTCACTGAAGAGACCTGGTTCAGAGGAAATAGAATATAATGATTAAAAAAAGCAGCTGTATTTCCAGTGCAGAAAGGGACATACAGATGCCACAACAGCAGACTACCGAGATCTTGCTGGGAACACTATGTATTAGCCTGGCAATACATATTCACAGAAGATTTATTTGGGAGAGCATGAAAAAACATCTGGCAAAAGAAAATAAACAACAACAAACCCCAAAGGTCTTAGTAAGTACACCAACAAGATAATCAGCAAGGCTGGCACAGACACTAAGCGGTGTAAGCTTATAGTAAGCTTAGGCTGGAAAGTAAAAGAGTTCCTAGACAACAAAACACTGGCTTTAAGTTTACAGGTCAGAAGACAAGGATGTGAATAGAGGAAAAAACCTAACTAGTTTGCAGGTGGATGGCTACAGGATCCCAGAGACAAACAGGGTTCTGGGACAGCAAGGCATTTGGCTCAGCCAGGGATGCAGGAACAAATACAACAAATTGCTAAAGAGACAGCACAACTTTTGGAAAAGGAAATTGAGTTGTGTGAAGCAAGTGGAGTGCTCTGAAGGCATCATTAAACACGTAGATAAGGGAGATGCAGCTGAACAGGCTGCAGGTACACCTGGGCTGAAGTGGCTCGAGACTGACAGATGAAGCTGAACAGACTGTTAGTTACCACTTCTTCCAACAAAAGAGCTGAAGGTGTGAAACCAAATGAGGAAGACACAAGTTCAGGAAAGAAATGTACCTCTTCTTCCCACATTTCTCCCGTGGAACCTTTTGCAACAGGTATTTGGACACTTAGAGGAGTTTACAGAGGTTGACGAGGTCACAGGAAAAAGTTCATGGAAAGAGCCCAGTAAGCGTTAGTAAATACAAACCTACCACCTCTGGCTCAGGAAGCCTTTGCCAAGCAAATTGCTGAAAATCAGGAGACTACTCAGAGAAAGCCATCCCTACACGCTTGCCCTGCTCCTGTGCCTTTCCCCACACCTTTGGTTTTGCTGCTGTCAGAAGCAGAGCAACGGGCTTTGATATGCACACAAGTGTCACTATTCTTACTCAACAGAATGCAAACATAAGAGTTTGATCAGCATTTATCAGGTTGATTAAATGTAGTATTTGTGGTCTCAGGCTTTGATTGGGCTGGCAAGACCTGTGATAAGAGTTCCCTAACAACTCTTGGTCTGAAAGCAAGACAATTCCTCTGCTAATTTACACAAGAACCAACACTACTGCCCGTAAGTACAAATACTACCTCAAATACTGCGTATTTGACTACTGGCAGAATGAGTAGGATCCCATTTCATCTTCCTGCCAAACACTTGCCATTGTCAGACAAACTCCTGTACATAAGACAACTTAGGACTCTGCCAAAGTGCCATTGTTTGGGCTGAAATTTTACAAGTCAGCATCTGCTTCAGTGTTTTGTTTCTTCACTTTCTATTCATTCAAAACAGTACAGTTATTAAAAAAAAAAAAAAAGGTTAATGTAAAAAAAAGTTTTCTCTTTGTCAAAAGACTCTGGCAGACTTTTCCTACTCTTCCTTTTCCTAGAGTTTTGAACCCCTTTCCTTTGGGATGGAGACAGGAAATCAGACAGGGAAAGAGGCAGAGCTGTCATTCTTGTGAACTCTATCCAAATTTGTCCAATTTCTTGATTACTTGTTCCACAAGCCCTTCAGTCATTCAGAAATTGAGCGCTGTCCTAGAGAACTGAGATTCTACTAGAGATCTCTATCTCATTTAAATCAAATGCTGCAGAAGAGGTCATTAATTTTCCAGGTCCTTGGCATGGGTCTCTAAGGCACGCTTTGCAGAACTACTTAGCGCCTGCAGCTGCAGTGGAAGGCAGTGAAACCTGTGTTCAAACAGATTAGGAAGACAATGGGTTTGAAAAACTCAGCCTAGTAAGCTCAGAACAGGTTCTCCCAAGAAATGCTACAGAAACTCAAGTCTTAAAAAAACAAGCCCCAGAAAAAAGCCACAAGAGCCATTTACTTTATTCTCAGCCTGCGTTTTATCCCCTGCACGCGCTGCGGGCTCTCCCGCTTCGGCATCGAGGTGCCCACAGGACAAGTTCCACGAGGCAGGTCGGACTCGCA
The DNA here is from genome assembly GCA_013400555.1 of Jacana jacana. Taxonomy (NCBI): domain Eukaryota; kingdom Metazoa; phylum Chordata; class Aves; order Charadriiformes; family Jacanidae; genus Jacana; species Jacana jacana. Next base: position 55,345 of record VZTM01008011.1, read on the forward strand.
GTGTCTCCCCATCACAGGAGTCTGAAACAACGCAGATGCAGCCAGGTATTTCACCAGGGTATGGACTGTGGCTGTGGGGCAGGAATTCTCCAAGTATCCAAAGCCTGAGGCAAAACATCGAATGTGCTAGAGAGCATACCAGAGCCCTGTATAAATATGTTCCATTGTCAAAATCCTTGTGTAAGTTTCCAGCCAGCAAACTGGCTTGTAAACTCCCATCTGTGGGATACATACAGCTCTGAGAACTAGCATCCCACCAGGTATTTGCCTTTACCGACCCGTGGCCTGAGAAGTAGGATAGCACAGGAGTGCCCATGGCAATGGCTGAGAGGAACGTAACTTGGCTTTAGGTAAATGAGGGGCAGCTGAATTTCCTATTTTACTTAAAGACAGTACTGTCAGCCGCTGTTGTTAACACACACAGAGATTAAACAGGGTGCACATTTGCAACTGCAAATACTTTAACTGCTTTTTCCCCTTTCCACATGTCTCAGTTCTCCTACTTCGAGTAACTCTGAGTCTGTCAGGGGAAGGACAGAGGGGACAGATGCCTGCTGTGTTTTCCTTTTCAGCCTCCAGTACACAGAATCCTAAAAATGGATACTACTTCTTTTTTTTTTTTTTTT
>VZTM01008013.1:0-14363 GCA_013400555.1 Jacana jacana
ATACATTGGCTGGATGCCAAAGGAAGATTCAGTGTGAGGAACTGTGGGTTGGAACAATAAAGCATGAATGAGTGCAGATAGAAGAAATGCAGGGCATGAGTGTTCTCTGGGATTGGGTCCAGAGTCCAGATGAATGTTGCAAGGTGGTGAGATGAATGCATAATGTGAGATCTTGAGTCAGTGGTGGTGGTGGTAGATACAACTAGGTGTGCTTAATGAAGAGAGGGGAATGTGGGGTCTCTTATGTATGGTTCCATGTAAGGAGAGTAGGGATTGTGAGTGGTTTCCTAGTGCAGAAAACAGGATGGCAGGAAGGCACAGAGCATTGAACGTGGTTGTAGCAGCCATGTTGGAAGTCTAGTCCCTGAGTATTTTCCTAATAATTCTATATTCTGCCTCTGACCTTCTCTGAAAGAGTTAGAACATCAGAATGGTGAGCAGGTACGTCTTCAAACTAGAGAAAAATGTGTTCTATTGTAAACTGTTCTGTTCTATTCTAATCAAATGTGTGAAATGTAAGTAACACGCCTCTTCCCATTCAAGTATGATTGTACATATTACACTGGAATCTGTTACTATTTTTAATACATTTTTTGATCTCTTTGTTGACTAACATGTTGCTGAAGTGACCAGAGACATAAGATCCTTGAAGAGTTATAACACTTTCTCTAGCAAAACTTTGTATCCTTATTGCTATTCTGATGTCAGTAGTTCTCTGGTCTCCATTGCTGCAATCTGATTTGGATAACAAACTGCCTGTGAAGCAGATGGGACCCTTTGTCACTTCTACAGGATCACAGGCTAGGACTAATCAAAAATTCCCCTGGTGTGCACAGAATTAAGCTTTGCTCTTACTACCCACATGAGGGAGGAACCTGCTTATTTGCAGAACTGAAAAAACCTTATTCACTGAGGTTGTAGAATTGAATAGATCTCTGCCAAGTTTCAGATACACTAAAGACTAGTGACTCTTTAGAGTGCTGTGGCACTGCTCCGTGGCTCTGTGGAACTGTGCTCCTGGCTGGCAACTTGCTTTTAGTTCCTGTTCCAAATGGTTTGGTCTCTTGCTGTGAAAAGATATTTTCACACAATTTCCAATCCATTAAGGAAGTATCTGTCTGGCAGTTTCCAATCCATGTGAGCCTGTACATTCTCAGTCTATATGAGGTCATGCAGTTTTTTTCTCTTCTCTCACTCTCTGTGTGACAGCATAAAGAAGAACCATTTTTGCAAAGTGAAAAAAAAAAAAAAAAGAGGTAGCACTAACTAGAGTTAACAACTCTTCCCTCTCTAGAAGTATAGACTCCACAAAAAGAATAGGGTGAAAATGCCACTATTGGCCATTGTTCTCCCTGTTCCAAACAAGAAACCAAAGTATGTCTTCTTCAAGGCCTGCCAGTGTGCCTGTTATAATTTTTATGGAACTGCTTAAAGTTTTTGCTTCAAATATTTTTGTATTGTTTGATTTTAACTTTATAATACAGATGCTAAGAGATACCTTAAGAGAGTGTATCTTCTCCTGTTCTCAATGCTCTAGTCTTTGAATCTCTCTGTATCTTGCAATTTTTCATGAAGTTCTGTTAAGATTGTGTGTAGCTTGTTTTCACTTCCTCTCCAGAGAGATATAAGTAGCAGAGAACTATGGCAAGAGTATGGTTCAAAAACATTCACATTTTCTTTGTTTGAGTTTTTGCTGATGAAGAAGAGGTAGAAAAATCATCCCTTGCTCTTTGAGCAAGTGGTGGCAGTTACACACTTAGATCTCTGCTAAAGCAGCCTCTCCAGTCAGTCAAGTTTTATGGATTGTAAGCTTTATACAGTCGGGAGTTAGAAGTCAAGATCAGGTGCCTAAAACTTTCGATGAATTTTCTGGATATCCAGCTATCCAACTATCCAGTTTTATTCTTTGAAAGGAAGATTGATGTTATGAATCTTGAGGTATCCAGTGAGGACAACAGGTAATACTCCTCCTACCTGCACTGTTATGAAGAAGTCTGTATTCCCTAGTCTTTTGCAAAGGTTTATATCTTCACATAGAAACTTACTGTACGAACACAGTCTGAATGGCAAAGGCCTATATGAATGAGCACATACACTAACAAGAGAAAACCACATTTCAAGCAGAGAGAATTCATTGGTGAAAATGACTCCTAGCAAGCAAGGTGTGACAGTTTATGCCTGGTTACTTACTACATTTGGACACCTGAAGGATTAATAGTGGGTTTTGAAAATGTCTCTGCATTCTGCTCCCATCTAAGCAAAATATGCACTTTTCCTAGGTCTTTAAACCTTTTTTCTGGAAGCGTCACAGTTAAATGCAGTAAAGCAAGTTCTTAGCTATATTACCGGAACAGTTGTACACAGAAATCTCATGCAGAGATTGTGCACAGATAATTTTTTTAATATACCTTGATAATACTTCCTATATAGAGCACCCTGTAATTAAGAAGTCAAGAGGCTGGACTATTGTTTTTCATAACTAATTTCTGGACTCTGTGAAGCAGCTCCTTGGACTTTTGCCAGTTGCATTTTAGTGGGATTATGTTGCTTGCGTATATTGCTGTAATATCTGATTACCATGGGAATTAATGTAATATCAAGTATGAATATCAAGAGTATTGGGGCAGGAAATAACCAATCATTTGAAATATACTATTTTCTAAATATTAATAGGTCTTTTTGCATTGTAAAACATATGAAAAGCAAACACTAATTGTCTTATTTACAAGATTTACTTATTTACAGGCTGTTAACAAAAAGATTAGGGATAATTCTGTAGCTTTTCCTTTCTTTTCATTCAATAAAAGACATTGGAGGAAAGCAAGTAAACAAAGTACAGTAGCTAGGAGCAATAATTATGCTTGACATTTGATCTTTCTAAATATTCACACTTAGTAACCTGTGCAGGTACATTTACTCGGGTTTCTACTGGTGAATACTAGAAGAAAAAAACCATAAGTCTCTGAAAATGTAATTTGGTTTATGGGCACTATCTGTTGAAGTCTTGAAGTTTGCTTCTCATCTCTTGTATAAAAAAGTTAATGCCGAGATTATCCCACTGATATTAACTGTTGTTCCTTGCTTTCTCTGGGGATAGTACTTAGGAACTGGCTCCTTGATTTGTATCTGGAACACTGTAAGTTTAAAGGGCTTCCTTTAGCATTGGCATGACATTTTCCAAAAAGACAATTCCAACAAAATCTTAGAGGATCCCTTCTTCTCCCCTTTCCTCTCTTTACTTGTATATCCTGTGTTGTGGATGATGGTGGGTGACTTATGTTTTCCAGATCCTACTATGAAGCTGAAAAAAATATTTTATGACTTGAAAAAAATATTTTAAAAAGAAATAACAGTATGCAAAAAGAGATTTTTGTTTTCAGGGTCTCTTCAGTATCAAATCTTGCTCCACCAACTCTGGGTATAAGACTGCTACTGCAACCAAACATTGTCATTAAGAGACAGAGAGAGATAAAATAAAAAAAGCGAAAATAATAACCCACATTGCTTAGCCACATTACCAGTCACTTCTCATTGGCTGATATGTGAAGTTCATCTTCCTTGTCAGCTATCATCCTATGGACAAATAGTACACATATTATACTTTCAAATAAAAATAATGATAGGTAGTTTTAGGTCTGGACTAAATGTAATGAATGCACCTCTGCATTCACTGGTTTTCAGAATGTGAAGCTAGCAAAATATTAAAAAGCAGGTTTGTTTTATTTTGTATGTTTTTTTTTTTTAAATATATATATTTTAATAAATACTTTCCAGAATACTTTCCAAACAGGACCAGCACTCTTCTAAAATGGTGGTGAATGCTGTGGGAAAGTAATGGAAGATTGGCAAGGAGGACTGTAAATGCGCTCAAGTGACTCACACCTGGGGTGCTGGAAAACACATATATCATACAAGTTGTTTAGTCTTGTATGCTTGTGGGCAGATCATCTGCACCCAGATAACATAAATCTGTGATGGACTCAGGGAGACCTTACCTGGCTGTGTGAGTTTCCTGCCNCATAAGTCTCTGAAAATGTAATTTGGTTTATGGGCACTATCTGTTGAAGTCTTGAAGTTTGCTTCTCATCTCTTGTATAAAAAAGTTAATGCCGAGATTATCCCACTGATATTAACTGTTGTTCCTTGGGGGGGGGGATAGTACTTAGGAACTGGCTTCTTGATTTGTATCTGGAACACTGTAAGTTTAAAGGGCTTCCTTTAGCATTGGCATGACATTTTCCAAAAAGACAATTCCAACAAAATCTTAGAGGATCCCTTCTTCTCCCCTTTCCTCTCTTTACTTGTATATCCTGTGTTGTGGATGATGGTGGGTGACTTATGTTTTCCAGATCCTACTATGAAGCTGAAAAAAATATTTTATGACTTGAAAAAAATATTTTAAAAAGAAATAACAGTATGCAAAAAGAGATTTTTGTTTTCAGGGTCTCTTCAGTATCAAATCTTGCTCCACCAACTCTGGGTATAAGACTGCTACTGCAACCAAACATTGTCATTAAGAGACAGAGAGAGATAAAATAAAAAAAGCGAAAATAATAACCCACATTGCTTAGCCACATTACCAGTCACTTCTCATTGGCTGATATGTGAAGTTCATCTTCCTTGTCAGCTATCATCCTATGGACAAATAGTACACATATTATACTTTCAAATAAAAATAATGATAGGTAGTTTTAGGTCTGGACTAAATGTAATGAATGCACCTCTGCATTCACTGGTTTTCAGAATGTGAAGCTAGCAAAATATTAAAAAGCAGGTTTGTTTTATTTTGTATGTTTTTTTTTTTAAATATATATATTTTAATAAATACTTTCCAGAATACTTTCCAAACAGGACCAGCACTCTTCTAAAATGGTGGTGAATGCTGTGGGAAAGTAATGGAAGATTGGCAAGGAGGACTGTAAATGCGCTCAAGTGACTCACACCTGGGGTGCTGGAAAACACATATATCATACAAGTTGTTTAGTCTTGTATGCTTGTGGGCAGATCATCTGCACCCAGATAACATAAATCTGTGATGGACTCAGGGAGACCTTACCTGGCTGTGTGAGTTTCCTGCCCTGTTGTTGAAGAAGATCAAAATGCCTTGAAAAGGGCCATGCCTGCTCGAACCCTTGAAATACCAGCTAGATTAGGGAGTCAGTTTGTTTGCTCTCCCCTCCACTCTCCGGCCAACAAGGACGCTGGCTAACATGGACTCTGGCTGATGCAGACTCTCTTGTTAATGAGGACTCTCCCACTCCATGGTGCCTGCATCCCCTCCTTGCTTGCCTTTGCCAGGGTGCTGCTTCAGAGATTCCCTGGTCCATGAGGTATTGAGATGAAATTTGTTCTTTGTCTCTAATCTGTGGTTTGTGGTTGTTTCTGCATCCTGTCTGCATTGGCTCACAAAAATACTAAAACTGATAGAGTTTTAAGGGGGTTGCTATTAACCTCTTCATCTTCATTCTGATGAATGCTCACCCATTTTCATGCAGCAGCTTGACATCCCACCCCCAAAGAGACAAAAGCTGCAGGAAGTGAACAGATTTATCATCGGGGATGATGAAGAGGAGTGCAGTGAGATCTTAGCTAAGGGCATAAGCATCATGGAGGCAAGAAGGAAGGTACAACATAGGAGAAGGAAGAGATGTGCTACAAACTGTCTTAAGTAGGTTTGGTTTCCTACCAAGAATTAGTGGAAGGATCCTGATCATGAGTCCTAATCTTAATGAGAAATGACAGACACATGGCTATCTTCTGAGAGTGCAGCAGGGCTTTGTGCAGCAACCCAAGAAGTTTCTAAATTTGTTTGACGACAATTTCCCAACAAAAATGCTGGAGGGTATGAGCAGGAGTACTCTGTTTGCCTTGTGAGTGCAAACAGGGAAGACTGACAATCATAGAATCATAGAATAGTTTTGGTGAGAAGGAACCTCTAAAGGTCAACTAGAGAAACCCCCTCTGCAACGAGCAAGAATACCTTCAACTAGATTCAGGTTGCTCAGAGCCCATGTCCACCCTGACCTTGAATGTTTCTAGGCATCTACCTAGGATGTCTACCTGCCTTCCTCTGTGAAACCTGTACCAGTGTTTCACCACCCTCACTGTAAAAAATTTCTTCCTTATAGCTAGTCAATAGCTAGTCTAAATCTACCCTCTTATATCTTAAAGCCATTTAAAGTCCTATTACAACATGCTCTGCTAAAAATATTGTCTCCGTCTTTCCTGTACTGAAGGGCTGTAATAAGGTCTCCTTAGAGCTTTCTGTGCTCCAGGCTGGAGAACTCCAGCACTTTTAGCCTGTCCTCATAGGATAGGTGTTCCAGCCCTGTGATCATTTTTGTGGCCCTCCTCTGGGCCTGCTCTAACAGGTCCATGTCCATCTTTTGTTGGGGGTTCCAGAGCTGGGCACAGTACTTCAGGTGGAGTGTCACCAGAGTGATGGAGAGGGGAAGAATCACCTCAATTGACCTGCTGGCCAATCTTCTTTTGATAAAGACCAAGAAGTGGTTGGCCTTCTGGGTTCTGAGCACATATTTTCAGTTCATGCTCAGATTTTCATCTACTGGTACCCCTAAATCCTTCTCAGCAGGGCTTCTCTCATTCTCTTCATCCACCAGCCTCCACTGATACCAGGGATTGCCCTAATCCAAGTGCAAAACTGTGTGCTTGGCCTTGAACCTCATGAAGTTCACATGGGCCCACTTCTCAAGTTTGACCAGGTCCCTCTGGATGACATCTCATCCCTCTGGCATGTTAACCATACAACTCAACTTGGTGTCATCTGCAGACTTACTGAGGATGCACTGTTCTGGTTTGAGGTAAAACAAACAGATTTTCTGTTCAGCAGTTTTACTTTTTTTAGCTGGGCTTCTTGTAACTAACTAAAGTTAGTTAGTTAGAAATTAGTCTGAAATTAACAGCACATTGTTCAGAAAACTGTTCGCTCTCACAGTAGTAAGACCTGATTACACCAAGGAATGGTGCAGAGAGGCCCTTGCTTATACTTACAACAACCAAGGTCATGTAATTTTGTTATTTGCCCTGTTGAAGGGTCAGAAGCAGAAAAGCGGAGGTGGGGGTCACACCTGTAGGGATGAGCGGACAAGACAGGTGACCCAAAATTGGCCAACTGGGGTAATCCATCCACATCATGCTCAGTATAAAAGCTGGGGGATCAAAGGGTCAGCTCTCTTCCTTCAATGGCCAATGTCTGAGGAGGACCCTATCTGTTTGTATGCCTATGACCTGATCCAAGCAATCCTGACTGCATTTCCGGAATCCAGCTTCTATTGGTCACCAAGTCCAGCCTGGGACTTTTCCTGATGCTTGCTGGCAACGTGATTGTCATCCAGGGAGCTTGATATGGTTTTGTATAGACTGTATACTTATTTTTATTTTTATTATTATTATTATTTATACTTTCATCAGTTTAGTTTTTTTCTAAACTCCTAAATCTCTTGAATCCCTTCCTTTCCTCTTAGGGCAGGGAGGAAGGAGTCATCATCTGTCTGATTGGTCAAAACCACTACATGCACTCAATCCCAGTATGTTGTGGATGAAGATATTAAACAGTGTTGGTTCCAGTATGGACTCCTGAGTGATACAACTTGTCACTGATCTGGACATTTGGCCATTGACCACTAGCTTCTGAACCTGGCGATCAAACCAGTTCCTCATCCACCAGTCTATTCATCTGATCCATATGTCTCCATTTTAGAGAGCAGGGTGTTGTGGGGGACCTATTAAAAGACTTACAAAAGATAGATTACAACCCTTGTCCATTGATATAGTCATTCCATCATAGAAGGTCAAGATTGGTCAAGCAGGACTTGTCCTTGGTGAAGCCATGCTGGCTGTCTTGAATCACCTCCCTGTCCTTTGTGTGCCTTAACATAGCTTCTAGGAGGATCTGTTCTATGATCTTCCCAGGCACAGAGGTGAAGCTGACAGGTTGGTAGTTCCCAGAGTCCTCCTTTCTATCCTTTTTAAAAATGGGTGCAATGTTTCCTTTTTTTCCAGCCACCAGAAACTTCACCTGACTGCCATGACTTTTCAAATATCATGGGGAGTGTCTTGGCAACTACATCAGTCAATTACCTTGAGGACTCTGGGATGCATCTCATCAGGTCCCATAGAATTCTATATGTTCAGGTTCCTCAGGTGGTGATGAACCTGATATATGGTTAAGGTTATTTTCTGGCTGCAGTAACCAGAAAATGATGGAGTTTAGGACCCAAAGGAAAACTGGGCAGGTGAATAGCAGAGTTAGGGCTATGGGATATTGGACTCTGGTCCAATATTGGATTCTGGAGTATTCTAAAAGCTGATAAACAGAATCCCTGTGGAAAGCTGACACTAAGCGAGAAGTACTGAGGAGAAGGTGGGTTTCTTTGAGAGAAAAACTTTTTTAAAGGTTAGGAACAAGTTATCCCATTGTGGAGGAGCACTGGGAATTTTGGCAGAGGCTTCTGAACTGAAGAGGAAAATGGGAGGATATAGGACGAAGTGAAAAAGAACTGGAAACAAGAAAGCTGGTTAATATTAAAGGATTATCTCCTCCAAGCTCTGGAGAGGTGCATCCCAATGAAAGAAGACAGGCAAAATAGCCAGAAGGCCTATGTGGATGACAAAGGAACTGCTGGACAGGCTTAAGACTAAAAAGGAGGCCTGTAGAGAGTGGAAGCAAGGACGGGTAGATGGGGCGGAATATTGAGGAAATGTCCAAGTGGCCAGGAACCAGATCAGGCAAGCGAAAGCCCAGACAGAACTGAATCTAGCCAGGGACATCGAAGACAATAAGAAAAACTTCTACAGATATGTCAGGGACAAAGGTAAGACTAGAAAATCTGTGAGCCCCCTCTGGAAGGAAATGGGAGACCTGGCCACCCAGGATATGGACAAGGTCGAGCTACTGAATGACTTTTTTGCCTCAGTATTCCCTGGCAACGGCTCTAACTGCACTGCCCAAGTCCCAGAAGGCAAAAACAGGGGCTCTGAGAAACAAGAACTGCCCACAGTAAGAGGAGATAAGGTTCAAGACCACCTAAGGAACCTGAAGGTGCATAAGTCCATGGGACTTGGTGAAATCCATCCACAGGTCCTGAGGGAGTTGGTGCATGAAGTTGCTAAGCTGCTTTCCATCATATTTGAGAAATCGTGGCAATCTGGTGAAGTTTCTGCTGACTGGAAAAAGGGGAACATTACCCCATTATTCAAAAAAGGAAAAAAAAAAGAAGACCTAGGGAATTACAGGCTGGTCAGTCTCACCTCTGTGCCTGGCAACATCATCCTCCTGGAATCTCTGCTAAGACACAAGGAAAATAAGGAGGTGATTTGAGACAGCCAGCATGGCTTCACCAAGGGCAAATTGTGCCTGACAAATTTGTTGGCCTTTTATGATACTGCCACAGTTTTGGTGGACAAGGGCAGAGCAACAGGTATCATCTACTTGGACTTATGCAAAGTGTGTGACACTGTCCTGCACTCTTTGTCAAGAAGTGTAGTGACAGGACAAGGGGTAACAGCTGTAAATTGGAAGAGGGGAGATTTAGAATAGATACTAGAAATAAATTCTTTCCTGTGAGGGTAGCGAGGCACCGGAACAGAATGCCCAGGGAAGTTGTGGATGCCCCATCCCTGGAAGTGTTTAAGGCTGTGCTGGATGTGGCTTTGAGCAACCTGCTCTAGTGGGAGGTATCCCTGTCCATGGCAGGGGGGTTGGAACTAGATGATAGCAAGGTCCTTTCCAACTCTAATCATTCTATGGTTCTATGATTCTATGAAAACAAGGACCAGCAAAGATGTGGATATAAGTGTTGCTTAGACACTTTGGCTTGAGATCAAAGACAGTCATCCTCACTAAGTTTCCGGAAAGATCATAAAGCATATTTTCACAGAATGAATTTCCAAACGTGTGAAGGACAGGGAGATAATTGGTAACAGTTAACTCAGATTTCCCAGTGGAAATTCCTGCTTTTCCAACCTGGTGACCTTTTAGGGTGAAAAAACCTGTCTGTGTGGATGTGATGAGAGAGGTACATGTGACATGCTTAGTACTGCTTGTAAACAACGTGTTCCCATTCAAATGAATGCCATCTGATACCATAAATGTTTTTAAATCTTTTTTAGTAAAGTGCAATGGAAGATTTTTTTTTAAAAAATATGAACTCTCTATTTCCACTTCAAGAAATTTCCCTTTACAATGTGAAGTTTAAAAAGTAAACTCCTATATACAAACAATGTTAAGACCCACTTCACTTGGCCTCAGCCCTTTGAAAAAGATAGAATATTTTCTTTTCTTAAATGTTTCCCATTAGCAGCATATTCTTATGAAATGTCAAATAGATAATACAAAATAATAAATAAATACATACATGCACAAATGGTTGTTCCCTGTTCATACTAAACTGTCATCTTTTCCAGTGATGCGAGTAGTTTCTTAGCTCTGATTCTAAGGCATTTTCAAGTAAATTAGATCATTGTGAGCATGAAGTCCTGTCATGAAGAGTCAGATAACATACGAGCTTCCTTATCCTCAGTAGGACTAAAAGCTTTTTCTTTAGCTTTGATCACTCGGGTAGTGATATAAAAATGAGTAAGCTTTAACTGGAGAGATTCAAAACAGCCTCCACAAGTGCCAGAGGAAGACTCTGAAAATTAAATAATTATTTAAAATGCCAAATATAGGACATTTTTCAGCATTTATCTTTTGAATAGGTTTTAAACCTGAGAAATATGTTTATTGACAGATACTTCAGCAAGGCGCCACAGTCACTGTGCTCATATACACGTATAATTATATTTATGATTCTTATTATTTATAGTGACTTTGAAGAACAATGAAGAATAAGTCCTTATTGTACTTAGCATATGAAACTACTGTAAAATGAGACCAGAAAGAACAAAAAGAGGAGTTTTATGGACAGCTCTCAGAAACAGCTGTCTTTTAAATAAATTATTCTGCAATATTAACCAGAAACTGAAGAATGGAAAATGGAAATTTGCCACAAATTTTTTTCTGAGATCTGTGATGTAGATTTTATAATGTAGAGTAGTTTATATGGAGAAAATCTTTCATACCGAGCAAAGCCATTTATTACTTAGGGACATACTTTTCCATTGTTTCAGCTTTGTCCCCTATTTCCTCTCCAAATCTCTAAATCATCAGTACTTTACTGTCAGAAATGTAAAGAACTGTAACCTATTATCTGAATCAAACTCATTAGTAGGCAAATGCAGGCAGTAACATTTTCACAAATAAGAAATCCTATTTCAAAGAAATTAATTTCTTTTTTTTTCTGTGTTTGTGTATGCAGATGCAGATATGTGCATGTTTGTGCATGTTAAGTCTGAACCTGCACCGAGAACCTAAAATGACACACGTTAATTTTAAGATATTGCACTGCTATCTAATTAGTTCAGCTGTGTGTACATGTCATCATGTCATATGTACAAGCAATCGGAGAAAACAGCTTTTATATTTAGGTTTATTGCTCTTAACAGAAAAGGAAAAAAAAAAGCTGCTTACTTGCTTCCTAATCTGATGCTTTATTCTGTGAGTATGCATTATTGCACAGCATCTTATATTTTAGCATTTGGATACACTTTCTGGTTTTCAGATGTGCCTTTATTCCTTTACTCACTTTGCAGTTTTCTGCTGACTTCATGGACCCCTGAGTGAGGTAATAATGGGCTGAAGATGCCTGGTCAGACTGAACATTTCTTTGCTTTTGTAACTTTAATTGACAAGAGAACAACAAACAGGAGCGAATCCACAAGTACTCTGAGATGGTGATAATAACCAAAACTTAGCAGATGATACACTAATTTCTCATTATGGTCTCTTGGCCCACCTAGTATGCCCAACTTGCAGCAGGTCTGCATTCTTTAAACTATATGTGAGAATAGGTTCATGAAGGTTGAATTTAAACCATTGGTAAGATTTGCCCTACAGCACTTCCTGATTTCCCCAAGTTATCCAGACTAGGGAGTTGGCTTGTTTATATGCCACATCTACTATGCCTGGACTTCCATCACATTGAAGTCAGGCTGTGGATAAGGAGAGAGACCAATGTGGAAACGGTTGTCATGGAGTCAGGTCTCTTGTATGAATATAGTCTTTATCGGACCACAGGTGGTGGTATTTTGCATTCTTTTGCAAAGCTAGAAACTCCATTATATCTAGTTGAATTTCTACACAGAACTACAGTTTTTTAATGAGAAATTCTAAGAAAACACTGAAATGGAGAGATAGCATACCTCCATAGAAGCAGTGCTGAGTCAGTGCTAATTTTCAAACTGAAAGAGGGGAGATTTAGATTAGATATCAGGAAGAAATTCTTTCCTGTGATGGTGGTGAGGCACTGGAATAGGTTGCCCTGAGAAGTTGTGGATGTCCCATCCCTGGAGGTGTTAAAGGCCAGGCTGGAGGCATTGAGCTTCCTGGTCTAGTGGGAGATGCCCCTGTCAATGGTAGGGGGGTTGGAAGCAGGTGATCTTAAAGGTCCCTTCCAACCTTAGCCATTCTATGATTCATATGAGCAGGCAGTGTGGTCCTCTTGTCAGACTGGCTTATGGGCCATATCCTGACTACAAGGTACCATCACACTTGCTGACTGGGTATGCTTTCTGCTACAAAAAGCCTCCAGACTGAAACCCAGACTACTGTAGAAAAAGCAAAACAAACTGTAATGGAATGTGGGGACTTTTCCACCTCTTTCCCTGCAGAATCATATCCACAGTGATTCCTCCACCCTGGTTTTCACCAGCCCTTCTGTACCTACCATGGTTTTATTCCACTTGACCTCTTTATGAAAACAGATGCACAGCTATAGCTATACTGTATGATGGGATAAAAAAACATTAGTCATAAAAGAGGAACTTTAGTAGAGTGTCTACTAAAATGAGAAAATTGGGAAGCCAAAGATAAAAAACTTGTTTTCTTAATATCCAGCAGCATCTTGAACCATATCCAGAAAAGAAAAATAATTAAATGAACAAGAAATGCCAAAAGCCAATGGTTCTACATTGCTTTTCATTCTTCCTTTATTTAATAAATGCCCTGCTCTGAATATAGAGATTAATAAAAAGCTTGTGATAGAGATTAACATTTTGTTCTATATTCATTGTTATAAAATGGAAACTGGAAGCACTTTGTTAAATGGACTGAAAATTTGAAAGGATGTGTTATTTCATTGTACCTTCTAGAAGTACCTCTTGAACATTAATATGAAAAGCTCTTTTGTAGCTGCCAAAAGTAGTTTCTCCTCAGAGATACTTGCACACCTTCTAGTCCAACAATGTGGCACAGTGACTATATCTCCTCTCCTCTCCTNTAGAGAAATCCCTAGAGGAAAAAGATGTAAATATGTTGAAAGACAGGAAAAGATAAGGTTGCTGAAATGGAATAGAATACTTTCCATTGACAGTACTACCACTGAATTTAGGACTTCATGCTCGCAGTGTCTAAATATAGTTACTCTAACATTGTCAGGATGGCCAGTGCACTTTGACTCCTTTTGTTAAAATCTCTTTTTATAGTGCAGGCAAAAGTCAAATATCCTATCTGCCATATATAATTTGAAAATATTCCATGTAGGACTTGCTTTAAAAGGGCACTGTGTTTTGAATTATCTTCTTTCTTTGTTCAATATTCTTCTTATAGTTCAAGTGTCACTAGGACATCCATACCTTTCTGTAGATGTATTTGCTTTTCTATATGTACATGGAACATCTAGTAGATGATGTAAATAAGGTTAGATGTCAGATGTCCACTATGTCAATGCAAAACTGTTGCACTTATGTGGGTTTTTTAACTCTTAGTCAGTTTTATCTTAGTTTCCATGGTGGAGTAGAAGGAAAAATGACAAACTTAGTCAATTTTGCTAAAATTCTGTTTGGTCTTTTAAAGCACAGACAACGTTTCAGAAAACTTTTGTCTAGTAGAAATACAGATTTTTTTCTGGTTCATATGATGGTTAAAAATATTAAAATTCTTATAGAATGGAATTCAATTTTACAGCTCATTTGACCTTTCCTAGCAGATCACTTTGGGCTCTGATCATTGACCACGTTGTTCCAGAAAGAAAGAAGAGTTCAGGTTCTTGTCCTTAGTAAAGATACAAGTACTCTATGATATGATTGTTTCCTTTAGTAACATTGTAGGGTCCTAGAAAGCTGTAACTCTTCTCTCCCCTTCTCTCTCTCTTTGCCTCAAACCAGTTGGTGCACTAGTCCTTCTAACAGAAACAGGAGTAGGAAATCTGCTTTTCATTTCATGTATGAAATTTCTCAGTTGAATTCCTTGAGGTTTTGGGGTTTTTTCCTCTTTTTTTTTTTCTTTTTTTTTTTTTTTCTTTAAA
>VZTM01008016.1:0-16282 GCA_013400555.1 Jacana jacana
CCACCAATCAATTTCTCTCTCACACGCCTTTGCTGACCTGCATCATCTAAATTCAAGGAGTTTAATGTACAAGGAGTTCACAAACTTTAGATAGTTCAATCTTGGCATCTGCAGGCCTGGGGTTACTTCTACCCAAACCTTAGCATCCAAATCCCCGCTCTTTCTGTACACTTCTCAGCTGATGTGAAATATACAGCACCACAGGATTTTACTGTAAGGTTAGTCAACAATTTTTTACTCATTTTTCCAGCTTTCATTTAAAGGATGGGGGAGAAAAGGAATTTAGTAGACAGTCTGAGAGACAAGACAGGTAGAATTAGTCCATTTTGTCAGATCTGCTTTGTCCCTTTCCTCTACCCTTTGAAATTCAATTTCTTATTTGCTGAGATAGCACCTCGTAAAAGCTTAACCAGAATACACATAAAACATTTCTTCTCTAAATCTGAGATTTGTCTTTTCAGAAGACAGGTGTAACTGCAAGAGAATCATATAGCTATTTTTCTAAATGCGATTTGATTTAAGACCTCATACAGTTCTCAGGCTTACGGCATGGTGATGTCATGGATGAGGCAGGTAATTTGATGTACATTCACTGGAGTTCACATGTATACTCTGGTTATTCATAGTAAACTACAGATGTTGAAACATACTTATGTTTAAAAAAAAACCCAACAACAACAACAAAAAACCAAACTATTGGAGGTTATGCCCTGTGATTTTAGGAAACTGATGAAATAGAATTGGAGAAATATTGCTGGGAATTTTTTTTCCCCCAGTTCCCAGCCATATGAGGTCAGGTTCATCAATTCTTAATGAAACCAATGGGTCATGAAAGAACTTGGCATGTTCCTCTGCAAGCTCAAAGACTCACACGGAATCAACACAATTGCCTTTTCCAGAAGCAAGCTGCTATATTTCTGGAAGCAAGTTCACAACGTAGACTTGTTTGTTTCCCAAAGGCACACTTGCATAAGCAGGGAGAGCAGAATCATGTGAAATGATAACAAAACTGAGAGAAACCGAAAATAAATTTGCCAAAACTCTTGTTCTGAGCCTGCAGGTCGGCTAGAACCTAGCATTTTTCACTGCAGTGCTTACTGGAAAGAGTAGGCAGTTACGTGTTGAACAAAATAACTCATGTTGGCTTTAACACTGATATTTGTGGTTAGCTACTCGGTGCACTTGGAGCTCAGCAAAGACTAGCTTAATCTGTCAGGAAGTAGCAGAAATGTACCCATATTAGGCTTCACACTGCTGCACCAGCATAAGCACCCGAGCAGAGGCAGCGACTTTGGGAGCTCTGTACTCCACATACCTCTGCCCTCATTAATTCAAACCAGCAAGTTCATGCTTCTGCTGTTGGCATGGCTTAAGGTACTTTTCTGTCAAATTGAGAAGAAGAGGAAAAGCAATGCATAGGTGATACAAAGGGCTTAGATGTTCTTTTTAATAAGATGAATGTTGCAATTCTCTAGAATATTGAAAGAACTACAAAGAGACTCTTGAAAGCTGCTCCATCTGACATCTTTGTGCTTCTGATTTTCTCATCTCGCAACTGAAAAAAAATAAAATAATCGCTTTCTGCATCCTATTCTGTGCAAAAAAAAATGGGGATGATTGTTTATTTTGGCAGGGAGAAGGGGACCAATGTCTCATATTGTAGGTGCAGGAAAAAACACAGAAAGGAAGAGGCAATCTGTTTGTGCAATTCCATTTTGTAGCCGTGTCACAAAGTGCTCATGTGACAACACGTTGACAGTTAATGTGCCCTCCTTAACTTCCAGTTCATGTGAAAAGAATCTATTATGCACTACTATATTTTATATTACAAAAATGTAACTATGGCATGATATGATATGAAAACTGCTAATAGGGAATGACTCAAATAACCACACAAAGCTGATCTGAAAATAAAAATGGAAAGCTTCTAAATCATAGAAACATCTAATTGGAAAGGACCTTTAAGATCATCAAATCCAACCATTAACCTGACACTGACAAAACCCCCATCTACCTACCTGTCTTTTAAATACTTCCAGGGATGGTGATTCAACAACTTCCCTGGACAGCCTGTTCCATGTTCTCATCTGGACTGAAGAAGTAGCACAAAAAACAGACTACATTTAGCAGTGTTAGATATAATGCCCCTTAATAAAACTGGGTATTTTGTGCAAATCAGATTGCTTCATAATGCCATACTTCTCTGCTCTCTGTAAGAGTAATAAAACTAAAGATACAAAGGAGAAAACAAGGTCTAAATATTGTTCAAATCTTAGATGCTTTAAAGGAAAGTAATTGTTTGCTATAATTTGGCACTGGAGAATATAGGAGATAAAAGATCCATTAAGTGGCAGGTTTTTTTTTTTAGAAGAGCACTGTAAGAGTTCAAGGATTGGGCTATCTCAGAATTAAAAGGTTATCAGTCATCAGACACCATGGATCCCCTGACCAAGTGGAAAAAAAAAACCAGAACACATCCTACTCTGTCCTTGTGTCTGATCTAGTAAAGCCTTTCCTCATAAAGGCCTTCTTTTTATGAAATCTGACCCACTAAAGCATTCACCACACTTTGTTTATACCTACCAGTGATGCCATGCATTTCCAGAAGACTATTCACATGGCTTAAGAATTCACAGAGTTCAAAGTTTTCTTCCGAGGATCAAAATAACTGAGTTCTTGCAGGAAGAACCCCCCTGCATTAATCCTGTGCTAATGATACCAGCGGTCTGAATGAGAAGGCTCTCAGCTCCCATTAAATGTTCAGTCCTTCTCTACCCTGCTATCAGCTAGAAAGGTGTTTTTCATATTAATATTTTATTGTGTGCTTAGAAAGGTTAAGAAAATTGTTGTTGGTTAAGGAAAATAACAAAATTGTGGTTGTAGATAATTAAAAGTACAGTTACACTGACC
The DNA here is from genome assembly GCA_013400555.1 of Jacana jacana. Classification (NCBI taxonomy): domain Eukaryota; kingdom Metazoa; phylum Chordata; class Aves; order Charadriiformes; family Jacanidae; genus Jacana; species Jacana jacana. Next base: position 2,911 of record VZTM01008016.1, read on the forward strand.
TAAGACTTACTTTGCCTCTAAACCAAATTAAACCAAACGACTAAATTATCCTGAGGTGGATTCAAACCAGTGACCTCTAATTAAAAGGTACTATATTCCGCTACTAAACCTCCAAGGCACATGCTTTCTTTGGCACAATGTGAATTGTTACAACTGCTTTCTACCTGCATGCTTTCTGTCCTGGAGAAATCTCTCTCCGTAATTTAATCTCAAACTAAGATTTTTATCAACACTAACAGAAACAAGCAAAGTCTGCTACTCATAAATCACATAAATAATATTCTCTTTTACAAAGTCAGATGTCTGATATTTCTTTTTTTTCTTAGACAAAAGTGCAAATAAACACATCAGGGGAAAAAAAATGACAGAAAATGACAGCAACACTTACTTTTCTAAGGCTATAAAGAGGTCTTTAATGTATGAGAAGTTTTATAATAATTATATTTCCATGAGATTACTCAAATGTCTCTTTCAAATATATTCACCTTAACCTTATTAATATTCCTATTTTACAGATGGGGAGATTGACATAACTGACATTTTCAAATTAGGAGTCCTGTAGTCAGACAAGTGTGTTTATACTGACAGCTGAAGGTACTCAGGATCTTTCAATGTCAAGACATCTTTTTAGGAACTGTTCCATTGGCTGGGCTAAGAATTATAGGAACCCACTTTTGGAAACTATAGTCTACATGACTGGTCTGTGGATATCATAAGAAGCTGTGTGGCCACTTCATTCCAACTATCACCATTTGTAATCTTGGACTAAATATCTGCTGGGGTTTTATATACATATTTATGTATTTATATATATCAGCAAGAGAAGAACGGTACAAGCAGGTCATTTTGCCATTTCCTGTGAATGATATAAACTAGGTAGGAGCAGTAGGTTTATGACACTCTAATTGTGTCCCACTTAACACACTGCTCCAGCTACACAGGCAGCTCTGCCCTTGCTTTAAGCTATTTGTCAGTATTAACAGCAGCCTCTATTCATCAGGAAGGATTTGGGAAGAAACGGGTACTTTGACCAATGTCTGCTTATGAAGCTAATAACTTCTTGGTCTGCAAGTCAGAAAGAAGGACAGAAGCTTCTGATCTGATGAGGTTACCCATTAACTCATAATACTGGGCCTTGGAATAAAGCTGTTATGCTATATAGGTTAACTAATCAAACCACAGAACAAAAGCAGTTCGAGCATGAAGTCACAGCTCAGCTCATTAATGTCATACTGACTGAAAAAAACAAATCATGGAGTGGAGTTCCAGGACAATTTGAGTTTAGACCAGAGAACCCTCAGACTATGCTATTGTTCAGGTACAAACTCTCAGCACACTAGAGAAAGCAAACTCAAGTGGCTCTAGTCCATTCCATCCAGAAAAGCATAGGAGGTACTTGTAATGCGGCAGTTGCAGGCATGTAGTTATACAGCCCTAAATATTTAGGACTGTTTGCATTCCTCTTTCTCTTTTTTATAAGTGTATTATTGTAATACTCATGCCCAAAGACACTCCGACCTTTGAACTGCACCTGCTCTTGAGACATTTAATATAAAAGGAACAAAAGCTATCTCTGTCTTGCTGTTCCACAGAATAGTCTAGAAAATACATAGAAAATAGCAGTGTTATCTTGAGGTTAGAGTTTATTTGTTCTCTTTAAAGCCCCAGAATCCTTTACTAACCACCCCTTTTTCTTTAGAGGGAGAAAAAGAAAAACAATGTAATATACCCACATACGCAATTGTCCACAGGCATCTGCACGTTGTACATTATATATGAAGAAAGTACCTGTATAACTGTAACCCTTTGCTGTCTTATTCTCTCCCTTCCTGCTTGTTCAAATTGAGAGCCCAACATTTTCAAGTCCTGAAGTCATAAAGATTTAAGAGCTACACAGTGTAATCAACTGCACGTTTCACTGCTCAACCATCCACTTACAGGGGCAAGCAGGAATCCTTCCTCGGAAAAGGGGGAACTGGCTACCTAAATTACACAAGGTTTTCTTTCCCTCCTAAATCCTTCCTTTTAAACATCCATCAGCAAAATCTCAGTAATCCAAAATTTCACTCCGAGTGTGACAGACAAGCTGAAATCAGGTGCTGCTGCAACAGGCGGCGAGCGGTGAAGCATCAGCTCTTCACAGCATCTCAAGTGAACCCATTACCAAAGCTGTATGGGAAAAAACAGCCAATGAGTGTTCATACAGATCATTTCATCTGAAGCTCTGCACGTTTGCCATGCGCCAAAAAGCAGCACACACAAGCCTTTAGCGTAGACAAACAGCCTCTTTTAAAGGAAACAAAACTAGGAAGGTTTCCTCAGGAGGTAGAGGATAGGTTAGATGCTGATCCATTGCTGCCCTCACAATCTGCTGGTTCACTTCAGCCGCCAAAAAACAACTAGGAATAAAGAGGTAAAACTTAAAATGAAAGTGAACACTAATCGTTACGGACCTGAAATTGGACCAACTTGTAACGAGCTTTAGACACATCTCCCGCAAGTTTGAAAGACCAGTTTTAAATTAGACAGCAAGCCTTAGCAACAGGTAGTCTGCAATGTTTTACATAAAAATTACACATTCATCTCTTTGTCATTTCTGAGTCAAAAAAAAGCATGCTTTTTCAACATAAAATTCTGCTTGGACCTAAATTGCTCAGAATTCAAAAGTGAAAACAAAGTTACCATAGGAAGCCGGCCACTCCCAGATTAAAAAACGTAAAGAAAAAGCACAGAACCACAAAAGCATGAACTGTTCCCCGTGTCTTTGATACAAACACTTCCCAGTCCCAGAAGTGAGATAAAGACGCTTCAAACACGCTTAGAGATTGAAAAGTCTAAGTCTCCGAACCATTAGGAAGACAGAGGCTATTCTCCCTCAACTGGGTGAGGCAGACTATGCATAACGACACTACACGTTATTCACCCCCACACACTTTCTCCGTGGTGTTTACCCAGAGATTTAAATTGCCTTTTTATTAAAATATCTGAATACTGCTCCACCAGGAGGTTCTTGTTCCGTAACGAAGGGATGCATTGCTATTGCCATTGCACAGTCGAGCAAGGAAAGCCTCGACAGATTAAGAAGAGACTTCTCAAAAAGTGGACTCTGAAGGAGAAAAGCTTTTCCTGTTGGTTTTTGGGTTGTTTTTTTGGGGGGGTTACTAAGTAGCAGAAGCCTTGCTGAAGCTTCCAGTACCCGGCAATCTTTACCAGCAGTAAACATTCAAGGTGTTTTAAGAGACTCATAAACAAGATCCGCTTGATAAACATGATCAGCAACGGAAACCTCTCCGAAAACACTAGACTTTGAGAACTTCAGGTGAGGTTAGCTGAGGCTCCCTTCAGCTCTGCCCAACCAACGCCTGGAACTCCTGGAAAAGCATCACCAAGCCATGTGTGTGTGCCTGTGTGTCCGAACAATGTGTGTCTGTGTGTCCGAACCATGTGTGTCTGTGTCTGAACCGTATGTGTGTCTGTGTGTCCAAACCGGGTAGGTGGGTGTGTGTCTCTGTGTGTCCGAACCGTCTGTGTGTGTGTCTGTGTCCGAACCGTCTGTGTGTGTGTCTGTGTCCGAACCGTGTGTGTTTGTGTGTCTGAACCGTGTGTCTGTGTGTCTGTGTGTCTGCCCCTGCACCGGTCCCGGCCGCCGCCGCTCCCCGGGCAGGCGGCAGCCGGGGCCGCAGCACCACCTAGCGGTCAAGCGGGGCCAAGCAGGGCCGGGGACTTCACCGGGAGTCCCGGGGCGGGGGGGGGGGGGGGGGGGGGGGGTGCGGGANGATAAACATGATCAGCAACGGAAACCTCTCCGAAAACACTAGACTTTGAGAACTTCAGGTGAGGTTAGCTGAGGCTCCCTTCAGCTCTGCCCAACCAACGCCTGGAACTCCTGGAAAAGCATCACCAAGCCATGTGTGTGTGCCTGTGTGTCCGAACAATGTGTGTCTGTGTGTCCGAACCATGTGTGTCTGTGTCTGAACCGTATGTGTGTCTGTGTGTCCAAACCGGGTAGGTGGGTGTGTGTCTCTGTGTGTCCGAACCGTCTGTGTGTGTGTCTGTGTCCGAACCGTCTGTGTGTGTGTCTGTGTCCGAACCGTGTGTGTTTGTGTGTCTGAACCGTGTGTCTGTGTGTCTGTGTGTCTGCCCCTGCACCGGTCCCGGCCGCCGCCGCTCCCCGGGCAGGCGGCAGCCGGGGCCGCAGCACCACCTAGCGGTCAAGCGGGGCCAAGCAGGGCCGGGGACTTCACCGGGAGTCCCGGGTCGGGGGGGTGTGGGGGGGGGGTGGATGCAGGAGCGCATCATGAAAAATCCGTGCTACGCTTAAATATAACAGAAAGCACCTTCAGGTTGTGTTCGCCGTTTCCAGCTCTCACAAGCTTTGAGGTATCTAGAATTGGATATTTTAGGTTAGGATTTAAGAGGGAATTTAAGCGAGAACCCCTGTAGGAACCCCCCCTATAATTCCGGACAAATCCAATTTACACCCCCAGCGAGTTTCTTTAAATTGTGAAGATTCTACTTCAACGTTGAGAACAGGCACTGCTGAGGAAAGATGCCCAATTACTGGTCTTAAAGCAGCACGTATGGCAGAAGCAGCAGCAAAGACAGGTTTTTGCTGAAGTGAAAATTGCTCTGAAACCGTAAACTGTACTGCTCCTCCAGCGCCACAACTGCATCTCCCACCCACTCCCTTTCCAGATGAGCACCCAGATGTTTGTAACATGAATACCGAGCTCCATCAAAACTGTTCACAGGCCGCGGGTTACGGAGCAGCTCAGCAGACAGAGACCGGCGTCAGGAGAAGTAAACCGATCACCCGCACGGCTGTCCTGAGGGAACGCTGTCGGGTCCGAACAGACTGATACACCAAACGCCTACAACTCACCATCACACCAGAGGAAAAAAATAAACAAACCAAGAGATCTAAAGTGCAGCTTGTATTCCTTCCCACTGTGAGAATCATCTCTCTATCCGCTGCGGGAACTGAGGGATGCTTGTTGCCCTGTCGGCAGACTCGCATTCCTGGAGCAAGAGATGAATAATCCATCTGAAATCACCTCTGACTGGCCATACCTTAACCTGAGCTCCATAGCTCTAGAGCTCTTTGTGTCCTTTAACAAGGCCCAAAATTTTATGAGGTGGCACACCTTAATAAGCAAAATTAATTTCAATTTATTTCACAGAATCACAGAATGACATGGGGTTGGAAGGGACCCTCTGGGGATCATCTAGTCCAACCCTCCTGCCAAAGCAGGTCCTCCTAGAGCAGGTTGCACAGGAACTTGTCCAGGCGGGTTTTGAATATCTCCAGAGACGGAGACTCCACCACCTCTCTGGGCAGCCTCTTCCAGAGCCTCTTGCCACCCTCAAGGTAAAGAAGTTCCTCCTCATGTTTAGATGGAACTTCTTACGTTCAAGTTTGTGCCCATTTCCTCTTGTCCTCTCGCTGAACACCACTGAAAAAAGACTGGCCCCACCTTCTTGACACCCACTCTTTAAGTATTTATAGGCAACGATTACATCCTGCCTCAGTCTTTTCTTCTCCAGATTTTCCCCACTGTCTCTTACAGACATGGCATCTAACTGTTTGTGAAAAACAGATATATGAGCCACTTAGAAGCCAAAAGCTGTGTCACCCTATCAGAAAAACCTCACTAACAGCCATGCCTTTGAAGACAAACAGTCTTACAACAGCACAGTTATGTGCCTTCCAGATCCCAGTCGGCTTTAATTTGTCTCCTCAGAACATGCTGTATACACAAAATGAGTCAGATTTACAGGAACACTTCTCTGTCTCTGTCAAAAAAGTAACATGACTGGTACAAAAATCACAGCCCATTAAAATGGACCAGTGACATGGTACACATTAATGTTGTCACTCATTTGCTTGGCAGGAGATACAGATATGATCCTCCAGTAGACAAAAGCATCTGTGTATTATTTACCTTATTCACACACCAATGGAAAGCCATTAAATGAAAAAGAAATTCACATTCCCTGACTTTACCCAGAGATATTGGATTTCTTCACTGAGGCATGAATTTGTAAATTCTCCAGATTATGTGGAGTGGCAGGCAGGGCACTTAGCCTTAACGAGCTAACACGTGAGAATTATCCACCCTGTGCCTAATCAAACTTTTTATTTTACGCCAAGGCATAGGAAGGGCTCTCATTAGAACACAGTAGAACCAGAAAAGAAATCCCTGCAGAATGTAGGGAAAACCATGAGTACCGGAGATCCTTCTCAACTTAATCACGCAACTGGCAGTTGTAAGAACTGTCACTGATAACAGAGGGAGATTAGTTCCTCCAATTAAATATGCCTTACCAATTAAGGTCATATACATCTTCTGTAAGAACATGCAGGGCATCATTACTCCCCAGTATTAGTAACTTGACAATTTCTATTGCCTTCACTAGGAAAAAAAAAAGCCCATAAATAGTACCAGAAACATGAGCCAGGATTCCAACTCGTTCCTAAATATCAGAATCTGAAGAGATGAATTGTGGATCATAAACCTCCAGCTGCTGGAAGCCTTTGACATTAGCATCCTGAATTTATTTTAATTTTTTTAAGTTTCTAACCACAGCAGCTGTAGAGCAAAGCTTGACAACATTATCAATCATTCCACAGGGCCAAAAAGCAAATAGAGATGATACCACAATTACCTCTTTAAAGTTCCATCAATTTTAAACTATGGTCATGCATTTTTTGCAGCTTGTCTCACCAAAAAGCCAGTCTGAGCATTCCATACAGGATCTTGAACACCAACCCCCAGAAAAACCAAACCAAAGAAAACAGAAGCAAAGAAATTTAAAACCTCCCAACTCTTAAGTATGTCTATATTGCAATGAATGCAAATCCAAACACCCGGCTTTTGTTATTCTTGGGATCCATTTGGTATGAAAACATTATCTGCTGCAGTAATCTGAAATAGAAGCTTTGTAGCCCTGTCATGGCCCACAGCATGGATGAGCACCAACTTCTAGGTTACTCTTTCAGCTTTTCTCATTCAGAAAGTAGTTAAAACACCAATCCCAGCTACAGCTTGCAGAGTTACTGAAGCTTTGTATCAGCACATCCCTATCAAACTCAAAAGAATTGCCACCTCCAAGCCATTAAGACCAATATTTACTGCAAAATACAGTCTTTATAGCATTACTGGACTATAAACAAACAGAGGTTACTGAAGGTCTTAATCATCCTCAGGTTTAACAGTACTTAAATTCTCTTTCAGACAGTTTATACCCTACCTGTGACTACTTTCAGTGTCCCATCCCGTGCCCCCCATCCCTCAGGCCCCAACCTTACCTAGTGTTTCACTACAACGCTTACTGGTTTTATCTCTTGCTTTTAAAGACAGCACAGAAATAGTGGTGTATGAAAATACCCAAAACTATTATCATATAGAATGGTCATAGCTGGAAGGGACCTTAAAGATCATTAAGTCCCAACCCCCCTGCCATGGGCAGGGAAGCCAAACTTAATTTTTACTTAAATCACACTTACAGGATCCAAGGAACCTGTATGATAGGAAAAAATACATAGAATAGTTATCAGGGCCTCTTTCATTTAATATAACTATTTGCCTGCTTCCACTGCCATATCATCCTAAAGGTTTGTGAGTTGGAGAGTTGGAGTTGACTCAATCAACTACAGAAAGTTCACGCTGTAGCCAGCTGAAATTATGGCAAGCTTCTCTTCCCTTGTCTTTTTGTAACAGACTTATCAAGAAATAAATGTCCATAAATCATAAGCAGGCTTTACTTTCTGATTTGACACACCTTGGATTGGGATTGTCTCCCTGTTCAATTACTGATTACTCTTCTGTCCTTGAGCCTTCTATTTCTGCCCCATGAGACTTTTTTGGTTAAACAGTATGTAAAATTGTCTCTCAACCATATAAGCAGCAGTTAAAATGAAGTCATTTAGCCCTGTATTAGATTACATGAATTCATGGATGTTAAATTCAGTATAAACTCAACCACAGTTCACTCACATGCTGCATACAAGGCCCTCTCACTTTGCGGCTGACACTTTTAGCTACAGCTAAACCACAAATAGGAGCAGCCAAGCCATTAGAGAAAAGCCTTTCCAACACAGCAAATATATCTAAAATTAAAAAAAAAAGGCCTGATACTCTTCCATTATTCTCTCGCTAGACATCTGACCACCACTGCCCCCCAGGACAACAGTCCGGCTTTTCTTCAAGTCTCAGATGTTTGATCAGAGACATGCCTTTCTAATGGCTTTTAGTAAACTGAACATTGATTTTCACAGCCAAAGACTAAAAAGCACAACATTCTGCCTGGATTTTACTCCCCTGCTCCCTCCCACATGCTTTTACCACCACAATCATGTCTGAACGCTGCAAGCAGGCCAGCTTGTTAGTGCATCAGGGGCTGGATGCAAGAGAGAAATCTGACAACAAAACAGATGGCAGGAGGAACCATGTGTAAATCAATGTGACAATATCATTTGCTGGCAAGGTAAGCCAGGGCAGGCTTTGCTGGAAGCAATGACATACAGCTGCACATCTAGCCAGCAAGCAATGACTTTCACCTTGCCTTCTCCAAAGTCCAGTGGCCCATTCCACCCCATGGGCACAGAACTAGTTACACCACCTCACTTGTGGCAGCTACAGAATCCAGGCATGATCACAGCTTAATCCTGCAACGGGGAAGCTCTCCTTTAAAACTCCTCCAAACATCCCTTGGAAAAACTTACACTGCCATTCCACTCCTGAGGAGCAGAGCCCAGCTCATATACCTCATTCCCAACCTCCCAGTCCCCTTTTTTTGCACCCCAAGTTAGTTCTCTGATGATGCACTTCAGTCTTGAGTGAGCTGACATCTGTCCTGAATATTGAACTCTTACTCTGCCAAGTCTTAGGTTCTTTTAGATGTAAGTTATTTCTACAGATGTGTTTCTAAATATATACAGCCAATCAGGTTTTACCATTTCCTGTTCACGAATAACCTTAGAAGAAAATGACTCCTCCAAGCATGTTCATTATTTGCAAGGGTTTATTGCATCATATTCCTGAATAAATTACACCCTGCATGAGTGCTAAGGTTGTTTATTTATGATTGATAGTTTAAACCTTGTGATTGTTTTCTGGGTTTCCAGCTGAATGACTCAAATTTTCTAAGCAAAGCGTTTTGAATGCTAACTAACCATGCTTTAGAGCTAGCTGGGAAAAAGCCCCAGAAATAACAGCGTTGCCACAACAGAAACACAAACCAGGTACCCAGAGCTGACAGAAAGCCAGGGGAGTGTCCATATAGCGAAATACGACCTTCTCAGAGATGCGCTCTTCTTCGTCTGGCTGTGTGTTCTCCCCACAATCACAGCTCTGGGGATGTTTCCCGGTTAATTCCCAGTATTCCCTGTTCCCACAATGGCTATCCTGTGTGCAACGTTGCATGCTCTCCTTTTCACCGAGCAGAGCTCTCGCTTCAGTCCTGGGCACTCAGTCAGCAGAGGAAGCTTCAGGAAAAGGAAAAGCTGGAAAGGAAAACAACATATTCAGGTCCCACTTAGCCCTGAACCCATCTCCACGCCGTACGACTTATCGTGTCCTATTTTACCTTGAAGGCTTTCAGCCCCTTTGAGCTTTCCTTAAAGTAATTCAGGTTACACTGGAAATTGCCATTAATATAACTGAAACCACTACATCCACAAGTGCAAGTGCAACATATATGAAGTTTTTAGGCTGTAGACAGCATTAGTTTTAATTTCCTTATGCATCTGCAGTGCAACTCATGAGACGCCTCTCAGAAAATCATGTTGAAGACACTGTAATACACCTAAATTCACATGCATGTGCAGCAGTACAGAAAGGGAATAGACCATCTATTGTGATTTCCAATTATAGACCCTTAAAAACTGCTAGATTGTTTATTTCAAATTAAACTATTTTCCTCATTTTGTCCAGCTTCTGAAGTTTGGGGGCTGGAACAGAACTCTACTGATTTTACACAGCTTTACTTCGATAATTAAAAATCTTTTTTTTTAAATATAAATACTATGTTTTCACCAGACTTGTACACAGACCAGCACCAAGTCACTACACTCTCTCTCTCGAGTAAGCTGGCACTTGTGATGCTGTAACACGCTGCAGACTCATCTGTGTTTGCTATTCATTGTCATCCAAAGACGGGACCCTTACCACCCAGGCAACTGGATAACCGTATTTTCTGTGCAAGGCCACCAGCTGTCCTTGCCCGAAGGCTCCCACGCTGGAGCTCTTAGCACAATTCAGAGATGCAAGAAATCCATCCAAGCAAGCAACTCATGCCCCTGGGACTGTAACATTACAACTCTGGTGAGCGTGTAATACTCAGGTTTCATTAAATCCTACAGGAAATCTCACTGAAGATAACTGGAGCTCTTCCCTTGAGAAAACAGGCAGTAAAAAAGGCAAGTGATAGCAGTAATTCAATAGCAGAGGTAAAACCAGAACCAATACAAAAAGCAGCACGATTCCAGGGCCTTAACCAAACAACCTATGCCGCTGTAAGAGCATCTGGTTCATTAAGCAATCCGGCTAAGGGCTATTCAGTGTGATAGAAATAATAAAGAAGGCTTTAAAGCAATAAAGCAAATAGACACACAAACATTAATGAGCAGGTAATCTGGCAGACAAAGAGGACAACTCTTCAGTCTCTGATTGATGGGCTATTAAACAGAACTGCTCAGGCATAGCCGGAGGGGGGAATACAAGGGAAAACAAGATTTTTGTGAGTATGATAGGATATTTGAGGCAGTTTGTGGGAGTATACCAAAAGCATGGAATAACAGAAGAACTTGCAGGGTTATGTAAAAATGATAGGATCTTTATGGGCAGTAAAAAAGGTAAGGGGATTGAGGAATAAGGATGGATAGCCAAGGAAAAAACATGGGACACTTGTCTGAGCCCTACACTTGACCAACACAGTATATATACCCTATCTCCTTATTGAATCCTGTTGACTTTGCCTTTGCAATCTCACTCTATCCTATGCCAGCAGCTGGAGAACTGACCATGGGTCACCAGGTCTGCAGATCCAGGTGCCAGCAGAGACCAGAAGACAACAGAGACCTGGGCATCAGCAACTGGGAAAGGGCTCATACACCACATGGAGCAGGGTGTGGGCTGCTGGGGTCTAAGCTCCAGCAACTGGAGCAGGGACTGTGGCTAACAAAACTATTCAAAATTTAACTCACACACTTCTGTTCTCCTGCCTGGAGAATGACAATCGCATCGTGCCATACAAGTACTGGGCAGTAAGTAAATAAATCCAAGTGAAAAACCTTGAAAATTTAGAGAACACTTTAAGGAAGTAAACTTAAGCATTACCTAAAACACAAAGGATGCAATTTGAGCCCTTACTATTTGTCTGGTCACTTGGACTGGCACATAAAAGACCACTGCATTTTGGCATAGAATAGAGAAGGCACACAGCAAAAACATGTAAGCTTCCATTCAAAGCTTCAGAGAAGAAAATGCAAAACTGATTAAGAATAGTAATGAGAATTTTATGGCTGCTGCACACATAAATGGAAAGGCAGCAATAAATTTACCACACTCTTAGAGTACAGCATAGACTAAATTAATAGGAATTAACTCAGTCTGCATTATTATCTCTTTTTTTATTATTATTTAGGCGATTCATTATTTCGGGAAAAAAGCATCTCCTGCCCTCATTGTATTTTTCCTCATGTTCTTCCATTTCCCTTAACCACACTCACAGAGCTTTAGATGTAGAATATATTTGGTTAGAAGCAACCCCCAAAGATCACCTACAACAGCCCCAGCTTGCCAGAAGGCTGATGAGACCAGACTGGGGGAGGATTTGCTGCCTCAAGTCCAGAGCACCTCCAGGGCTTGGAGCATCAAAAGGGCTCTGGGCAGTTCACCCCAGCACCCAACAGCCCTCTGTTGAAGGACCATGGGCATGGAACTTGCAAAAATCCTCCTGCCCCAGCACCACCAAGCTGCTCCTCCCTGCTCAGGGCAGTTACATTCACAACCAGGTGGGCTTTAACATGGTTCTCTTTAGCACAGAGGGGAAAATTGGGCCTGATGCAAGTGCATGGAAGGGCTCTGGTAATGGAAGGGCTCTGGTTAGACCCCCTCAGGCCTGCACTGGAACAATAGCACTGCCACAGCACAGTGCAGCCTGGTTTTCCCTAAGTGGATGGACACTCTCATAGCTAGAGACAGAAAAGAATCAACTAGTACTTAGTATTCTCCTAATTAGAATCTCAAGTACTTACTGGATCTGTGCAAAATGGTTACAGGCTACTCAGAAGCCTCCTAGCTGAAGCCATACAGGCATCCAACTGCCTTCAGACCCGGTGCCAGCAGGCAGAAAAACCCTCAGGCAGTCCATGTCCACGTTCCACTGTTCTCTCCCATGGGGAAAAAACACAGCCACCAGTGACTAGTCCTGCCCCGCAGAGCGGTACGGGTGAGAGTGGTTGACCCTATCGAGGCCACGCTGTATGGCAGCACGGTCCTGTGGTGCCCTTAACGTTTGCTACCCAGCGGTGTTTCAGCCCACCGCAGGCTGGACGCTGGTTCCCTTTCTTCATTAACTCACCCTATGAAGAGACACAGTTCTTACAGGAATGACATTCTGCCCATGTTCTTTCCCTTCCCGGAGCTGGCACCTTTCTGAGGGGAAAGTTCAGCTAACGACACTCTTTGAGAGCTGCACGTGCTTCAGCTACACGGGTTTCCAGGGGTTTTTCATTTACTGCTGCTTCCCATGCACCTGATGAAGATGCCTCCTCAGCTGCCAGGAATTCCGCTGTCGGAAACAGGGCTCCCTTTAATTTGCTTTTAGAAGCAAATTAAAAGTCATAACACCTACAGCTTCCCACTGGGGAGAGGGGAAATAAAAAGACCCATATATAAGCCTACCCAGAGAGAATAAAAACTCTGTAAGAGAAGAAAAACAAGGCTGAGTAAATTAGGCTAAACCTTTGGCTTCCCTCTCCAGGTGCCCCATAACAGAGGCTTCTCATAAGCGCCGGGCGGCTGACCGGGCCGTACCGCCCCGCCCCGCCTCGACCCGCCCCGCCCCACCCCACCAGGCGCTACGGCTGCTCCCCGAGCAGTTCTGGGTGGGGGAGTCGTGAGCGGTGACGTGACGTGACGTGACGTGACGTGACGTGACTGTTCCGTTCCGTCCCGTCCCGTCCCGTCCCCTCCGCAGCCGCAGATCCCACACCGTCCCCAGGTCACTGCAAGGCCACGTCTACCGCAAAGCACTCTGGGCCTTGTAGGAAAGAGGGCGCCGGCCAATCGGCGCCGTCCTTTCAGAAGGACGCCCTCGCGCGGCCGGCGCCCGCTGAGGCATGTGCTTCCCTTCTCGTAACGTCATT
>VZTM01008016.1:16339-31909 GCA_013400555.1 Jacana jacana
AGTTCTCCCGAGCCAATGAGAGCGGGCCATGTAGAGCGAGCTGGTCCCTAAGGGAAGGGTTGCGTGTGCGGCGGCCGGCGGTCGGCAGTTGGTCGTCAGCGGGAGCGGCGGATTGGTGCGGTGGCGGGGCGGTGGGCGGGCTGAGGCAGCCGGATCCGGAGCCCCTCAGCGCTGGCGGCGGTCCCTCAGNGGAGGGAGATGGGGTCCTGTTCCCTCCGCTGGGGCTTTGGAGTGCGTGGGGACAGTGCCATCCTCGCCCGGGGTCTGAGGCGGCGGAGGGGAAGGGAGCTGGGCGCCTGTCAGCTGCGTGGCCGGGGGTAGCGGGGGTTGGCAGAGCCGGGCTTGAAGAGGGGCGGCGGGCCCGTTGCTCACCCTGTTCTATGCTGGCTTTGCATCACCGGGAGCGGTTGGGTAGGCCTGATGGGGGTAAGCAGATGGCTTAGTCTGGACCCGGACTTTAAACACCTCGTTACGAGCCTACTTTGTAACGTTTGTTCACCTTAAAACCGAAATGAGAGGGGTTTTTCCTCTCTAGCACACCTTTTCTTGCTGGGGAGCTGATAATGCTGACGTTAGCCTTATTGGAACAGTTCTCTCATGTAAATATATAGAGCATTTCTGGGGCCTGCATTATGTCACTTATATTAATATATTATTTTTTTCCTGCTGCTTTTGTTGTTATGTAGTCTGGGCTCTATGTGCTTCTCATATGTTGTCATCTTCTTCCTTTCGTGGGGTTTCTGCTTCCCACACCTTTCTTTGCACCATGGGTGGGTGGGGGAAATATGCAATGCATTTATTTATACAGTGTCTCTAAAGCCTTTAATAGACAGCCTCATCCAGTGCTGCTGAGGATGTGCTTTTAGGCTGTCAGTGATATTTCAGGGAAGTAATACAATCCAAAAAGTGGGTACCTTTCTCTGGCTTCACAGAACTTGTACGTACCTTTTCTACACTTTGAGAAGTGGTGTCCAGCTAGATTATAACATTGCCTACAAAGTTCATAGGCCTGTGCTTGATGTCTAATCTGAACTCCAGTAACCTAACTTTAAATTGCAACTTCCTACTGCGTACATGAAAACGAGCTCCAAACCATATGTTTGAAGTCAGTTGAACTAATACAATTATTACGTACCATATCATGTGCTTTCTTGGACCTGAAGGATTAAAAGCTGTTGCCAAAGTTAAATTGCTACTGTGAGGTAAAACTGTTCATTAATATCCAGAATTAATTAGGAGAGGGTGCTCAGCATCCAGCTTTTGGCAGCAGACTGTAACGGGAAGACCTTTCTTACTCTAGCTTTTGTCAAGAATCATTCTGAAAGAAAATGTCATCACTTTACTGGTGTTGGATTTACTGATGTAGGAGGAGTTCTTTCTCTAGTAGTGTCTGGTACAGGCCTAGAGACCGTGTTAAATGCTTCCTTCAATACCATTCACTCCTAATGTCTGGTCTGGAAACAGTCATCTGGAATGTGAGTACCTTTAAAGGAGAGGTTTTAAGAAGAATGAGTAAAAATAGTTCAAGCATTATGCTTCCTGAGTTCAGAAGATGTTTTTAATGAGAGTTATTTTTTTTTCCAGTAGTCAGTCTTTTTAACTAGTTTTCAACCCCAACTCTGTAGCAATAAACTTTGTGTAAATTAATTTATTGAAAGATTGAACTGCATGCAGGAAAACTCAGGCCTAAAGAAATAGGTGCTATTTTTTTAAAGATATAATATTAATGAAGATTATGAGAAAGTTGAACGTTGGAGGCTGGGGAAAGAATATTGGGGAGTCCATGGGGAATTGGCAAAAGCAGCTAAGAAATGGAAAATGTGTGTGTTCCAGTGAAAACGGGCTATCTTCTGCATATCACAGCAGTGGTGGCATTCTGCTGCTTCTGTTGGTCATTCATTAAGGTTGTTGGAAAAAATGTTCTGGTTTGTTTGGTTTTTTTCTGATTACTATGCTATTTGATTCTTGGGTGGGGTTTTTTGCCTTGGTTGCGGACTAAGAGATAGAAATTCTCTCATTCTACCTCAAGAGAAAAAGTGATTCTTCCTCTCACTGTCCTGTGCCTTCCATGGCTAACCTCTGTGGTAGGCAGAGGTTTTGATACTGTCTCATTAAGTGGTAGCACAAAATAACACAGTCATATACTTAGAGGAAATTTCTGTACCTGTTCTCTCCAAAAGCAAGAGCTCAATGACTTTTCCTGACCTTTCTGATTTTACCTACCTAACTGAAAAACGTTCCCTAAACTCATTGCCTGATGAGAAATCCCTGTTCCTAGAAGAGGGACGGCTGGAGACTAAGTTTTGTAAACAGTTACCTAGCAATTGTAAGGAGACTGGAAAAAAGATTTGTATTCAGGGTAAAGGTTGGCCTATATCTTCATCTTGTAGTTTCACTGAAGTGAATGCACTGCACAGATTGTAGCTGGGAACAATTTGCTTGCTTTGCAAAAGGATACTTCAAAATTAGCTTAGCTGAATAGATGCCACTTAAGGTTTTTGCTTAACTCACTGCAGGTTTTAGAAGTTCATGTAATAGGAATAGCATCTGTGCTGCGGAGCCTGTTTCTGTGCTGAATTTAACAGTTGAAAAATCGATGAGAAGCAATCTGAGGTACTTTTCTTAATATTTCCTTTCTCCTGGAAGAATAGGCTAAACACGGTTTGCACTCTCTTTCAGTCTAACTAGTCAATTGCACAAAAAGGATGTTGAAATAAATAACTAGAAATACCCCAGGAAATCTCTGATGGATGCTCTAAAGCAGTCGTTGCCAAACCCTTTGTGTTCATACACCTTTCTTAGTAAAAAAAAAAATAAAAATTGAGCATGCATCTTTGTTTAACTTATTAAAAAATACTTGTTTGTGCTGGTGTACTAAGATATTACATCATAAAACATATGCAAAAGCAGAAATTAAAGAGAATGAGATAAAGATGAAATAAACATTGTATTAAGAAAAGTTTTATTTATTAATGGTATAAAAAGTATTTTGTTCCTGCACCCACTGGGGTTTACACACCCCGCTTTGGTGATCACTGCTCTAGGGCATGCAAACTCATACCAGTTGCTTTGTTGGGATAGTGTTTGAGGCCTGAAGAGCTTGGTGAAAAATGGAAGGAAACAGACTCCAGTCTGGGCATTCATCAGAGCTCTGGGAGATTGCCAACTGCTTGCCCTTCTTGAATTTTTGGCTATTTCCTGAACTGAGTGACCATTCTAATGTTTAAACTAAGAGAATTCTTTGACTGGTAGTAGCAGTCTTTTAGCCTTATAGGCTGTTGGTAGATTTCTTCTTTGGAACTGTTGGGCTCCCTCCAGCTAGTGACATTCTTCCTGCTGAATCACATGGCATTAGGTCTTGTTTCCAGCCCTCACTCCATAGTGCTCTCTTGAAAAGAGTAATTATCACAAAATGTTAGAATCTTTTATCTAGCATATGGTAAGATCTTTTGATTTAGCATAGGTTGCTGGAGCACTTTTGCTCTATTTAAGTAGACTGAACACTGGTCTTTCTAATTGAGGAAAAATGAATACGTTTTAAAGCTGATTTTAATTATATGTGAAGTGGTGGATGGCTGAGACAAGTGTTGAGCTGTATGAATTGCTCTAGAGTCCTGGCTGGGTGTGAGAGCACCCAGCAGCATCTACAGCTCAGCACTGGTTTTGAGTGAAGTGTTCTGTACAGTGTTGTCAGCTGCCTGTTTCAGCCACAAATATTTTTGCTTACCTCTTCCTTTTAATATATTGTTGCATCTCCCTAATTTGTTTAACAAATGGTAGGGTGAATTTCCAATTGGCCTTTTCCGAAGAGGTTTATAGAATTAGGCAACCTTGGTAACTGAACCCAACTTTGACCAAAACACCCAAGTCAGTTACTTTTTTTAGTTTAACTGGAAAAACAAACTAAACTATCAGCTTTAATCTTGGAAGCAGGTGCACAAACACAACATCTGTCACTGTGTTCAATAGTAGCTGAGCCTTGACATGCCAGCTGTTCTTAGGTCAACCCCTGATCTTCCATTAACACTTTCTGAATAGTTTTCTTAACTCTTTCTTAGAAGCAGACACACTTCTGTGAGTAGTGTGTGCCTATTAGTCAGCAGTTCTGTGAAATAACATGGCTGTAAGCGATCCCTCCTCTAGTCTGATTATCAGTCAGCGCTGCAACCTCATCTACCTAACTTAAAAGGAAGTCCCAGAGCTAAGAATAGTTAAACTAATATTTTATTATTGTTTTACTGCTGTTTCAGAACTGCTGTTTTGAAAACAGTTCCTCAAGTACAGCTTCTTAATAACAGAGCTGGTTCCTTCAGAGAGAATTTAAATGATGCAATAGAAATGAAATAGGTTTATTTACTCTCAAAGAAAAGCAGCAAACGTTTAATGAGCTCTACCTTATGTTGCACAGATGTCTCTCTCCTTTCATTGTAGTAAGCCTTTTGCTTTGCCTGTGAAGTTAGAATAAAATTGTTCTTTGATATGTGGGCATAGAGGTTATACCCTATTTACATTTGACCTTGGGTGGTATTTTGTCATGAAGTCAACCTTATACAAGTTGAAATTGGTTAGTAAAGCCTTTAGCAAAAAGATGGAATGGTCCTAGTGCTGTCAGGTATATAGGCTGATTTTGAACAGCCAAAACACCCTCGCTGGTATAGGTGTTAAAAATAACGTTTGTTACTGCAGTAACAGGTTCTGTAAGTGCTTTGTATACATTAATAGCAGCGTACAGGCTACTGGGCCTGTTAACCCTGTCTTAGTTTTCCCCGCTTCCAGAAGCATGTCTGAATCTTGTGACAAGCTCTGCAGTTTGAAGTTATAGGGGTGGCTTTTGGCTTTAGAGCAAAATTATTTAGGATAGTACAATGTAATTTGTCTGAAACGTGGTAACTTCAAAATAGGACCAGGAGGTATCCTAAATGCATATGCTTTTTTGCTGTATTTAAAACACAACTGTTACATGGTGATCTGAATTGTTGAAGTTCAGTGGGAGAACTTCTTCTTATGATTTACCACCATCAGCCTTATCTGTTAGATTCCTCAAGTTGATAAGCGCTGTGGTCTCTGACGAAAATACAGCTAGCCTTATTTTTTCTTACCACTCTTTTGATGATACTGTCTTGGCTGCTACTTGCAGGTTCCGTTTCACCCAGACTGTTCTTTTCTTTCACCAGCAGTTTTTTTTTTGAGGGGCTTGTTTTTTGGCTCTGTAGGGTACAGCTGCTTACCCACACCCCTGTTACAGATGATTTTTAATCCCATGTCTGCTGGCAGTCAAACTTCGTGAGTTCTCCAGCCTCTGCAGTACACTCAACAGACTATTATCTATTTGTCTCCATTTCAGTCAAACTTCTCATCACCTTTGTTTTTCAGCTTCACTTACATGTTTTAGCAATTTTTTTTTCTCGATTTTCATTATGCCATTACAGCTTAAAGCTGATACTCATCTTTTCATTTACTTGTTCTAATCAAAGGTTATACTTCAAGTAACAACGTGGAAATCCTTTTCTGGAACCTGGCTTCCAAGAGTAGCCCCTTCATTACAAATAGCTGCAGTTGCTCTAATTACAGTTTTCAAAACACGGACTGATAGTGTGTCACGTTTGTAGTTTGTCACTTCAGAGATTATTTATCTCTGGTCAGGCACTTAACCTGCATCATCCTCATGCAAGTATTATAGTATCATAGAATGGCTAGTGTTGGAAGGGACCTCAAAGATCACAGAGTTCCAACCCCCCTGCCATGGGCAGGGACACCCCCCACTACAGCAGGTTGCTCAAAGCCCCATCCAGCCTGGCTTTGACCACTCCCAGGGATGGGGCTTCCACAAGTCAGCAAAGTTCTATAAACTTTTGGAGAGCTTTGTTGGCATTCAGTATTTGTGCAGGGAGTCCTTAATAGCTGACCATAACGTACTGAATGGTGTGTCTCATGTACAGGGCACTAACTTACAGCATTTTAGGTACCTCATGTACTCATAGTGGTGGTTTCCAGCTTGACAATGCCTTACCACTGTTACAGGACATTACACACCCCAGAGTCTCAGAGTCTCAGCGGGGGGGGGGGATTGCTAAATATAGCAGGAGTTAGTGGCAGCTTTGCTTAGACATCTGTTCTTATTTTGAGCTTTTATTTTGGTTTAACCGAGTTGTGTACCAGAGAGGGAGGCCTGTAGCATCTTCTTTGAAATGTGTGGGGAGTTTGTTTGTGTAAATGGTTGGATACTGATGACTGGGAACAGTCACGTTTTACTGTGATAATTTTAGAGGCTTTCATTTGACATGACTGTGCTTCAAGTTGTTTGAAGCACAGTAAGTAGCTAATATAAGTTACAGGAAGAAAGAAAATGGGAGAAACAATTCTGCAGTATACAATAGTAAAACTATCGTTAAAAAAATAAGGTTTTCTGATTATCTTCTTCCTTTTCACTTCTGTTCCTCTAAAGTTTCTGCCTAGTAGCCTTTCCTCTTTACCATTGCTTCTTTTTCCAGTCTGTTTAATCAAATATCATAGCTCATTCGGATAAGAAAGATGACTGTTAAACAAGGATTGCATCTTTTGAACAGTATCTTAAAGACAAAATAAGTTATGAGGAGAGATCTCTATATAATGGTTTGAATGTAGTAGTCATGCAAACTAACTGGCATTCTATAAAGAGCAATGTTTAAGTGGGGTCATAGTAATATAGCTTTCTGGTTGCTGCTAAAGCTGTTTATACTAAAGCTGATTTGGTGATTAAAACCTTGGGTTCCAGAGGCCCTTTTCACTTGATGTATACCTTTTAAGTAGTTTATTTGTACTGGAACAATTCAGGCTCTGTAGTAATCTAGAGGATTGATTTGGGTTTAAAAAAAATAAATAATTCCACACTTTTTTCCCAGTATTGATCACACAGTTGTGTTGGTGTAATTTAAGGATGAAGAGGATAATCTGTGAAATATTTGATTCTTCCCAAGTACACTAATAAGGTCTTTCTGAATATTTCAGACCTATGGTATAATACTATAGTTATATATATTTTTGAGAAAATTACTCATGGAAAAGCTTCTCACTATCTTATAACATCTCTCCTAGATGAAGAGGGAAATCAAGATGAATCACTGGAGCCAAAGGTGAGGAAATAAGTTTGTAGTTGTTCTGTTTTTCTTGTGGAGTGAGAGCAAAGGTATGAAATTCAGAACTATGATTTCATAGAATCATAGGTTGGAAGAGACCCTTGGGATCATCAAGTCCAACCATCAGCCCTACTCTACAAGTTCTCCCCTATTTCATTCCTGCTTAAAACTACTGTAGCTCTTGATGTCTCATTAATTTCTTCTGTACATCAGGAGAACTAATGTTGTATTATCTTTGGAAAATAATTTATTTTTTATCAAAGAACTGAAAGGGGTTGAGTCAATTTTGAGCTGATAGAGATAGTTCAACTTTTGATACTACTGTTTAAACTTAGTATGTTAACTGATCATATAATCATATAATTAAAAAGTAATGTTTTTGCCAGCTGCTGCCCTTCAGTTTCTAATCTTCTAAATCATCTGGCTGCTTTCCTTCAGGCTTTATCTGCAGAGGACAAGGTAAAGGACCGTCCCACAGGAACTCGAGTGGTAGCAGGTCAGATCTTCCTTGAATCAGAGAAATCGGACTCTCAGTCGGAAGATGAAGAGAACTTTCACAATCAAGAGGAGGAAAAAGAGAATTCACTGGAAGAGTTGAACTCTCTAGAAATGTCAAATCTATTAAATAAGGATTTGGAAGAAGCAGAAGTACAGAGTCCAGGTAACTGCTCACAGACTTTTGAACAGGTGGCAAGAAAGGTGCATCCGAGTAGCTTAGGCATGTGGATAAACACAAGTAGAAGTTTTGAACTTATGAAATGCCTACGGTCTTAACCTATCTGGAATGGAATGGTAATTGCTGCCTTTTCTACTAGAAAGTAACATCTAAAAGTTTTTAAATATGTTGTCTCTGAAATCTGAGTGGTTATTGTTAGATTCATTTGAAAGGGTTTTCATAGAATCATAGAATGGTTAGAGTTGGAAGGGACCTTGAAGATAATCAAGTTCCAAGCCCCCTGCTACAGGCACGGATACCTCCCACTAGAGCAGGTTGCTCGAAGCCCCATCCAGCCTGGCCTTGAACACTTCCAGGGATGGGCCACCCACAGCTTCTCTGGCCAACTTCCTCCAGTGTCTCACCACCCTCACAGTAAAGAATTTCTTTCTGGTATCTAATCTAAATCTCTCCTCTTCCAATTTAAAGCTGTTACCCCTTGCCCTGTCACTATGATCCCTGACAAAGAGTCCCTCTCCAGCTCCTGCAGGCTGCCTTCAGATATTGGAAAGCTGCTATAAGGTCTCCTCAGCGCTTTGTCTTCTCCAGGTTGAACATGCCCATCTCTCTCACCTGTCTTCATAGGAGGGATGCTCTGGCCCTCTGATCATCTTTGTGGACCCTCATCTGGACCTGTTCCAACAGGTCCATGTCCTTCCTGTGTTGAGGTCTCTAGAGCTGGGCACAGTACTCCAGGTGGGGTCTCACGAGCACAATCGCCTCCCACAACCTTCTGGTCACACTTCTTTTGATGTAGCCCAGGATGTGGTTGGATTTCTGGGCTGCCAGTGTACACTGCCCGCTCATGTTGAGTTTCTCATCCACAAGCACTCCTAAGTCCTCCTCAGGGCTGCTCTCTAGCCATTCTCCACCCAACTTGTGTTTGTGCCTGGTATTGCCATATCCCAGGTGACATCCCAGTATTTTCTATAATTACTCTCGTTTCCATCTTCTTGGAAAGCTTGATCAAATGGAGAAAGCCCTGGTTTCCTCAAACAGGACTCAAATACACATGCTCTACTCTGTGTACATACACCAGCCATAGAAGGAAAAATTGCATCAACGTTTCAGCCTCCTGGCTGTTTGCCTGCAGGGTCAGTTGGCAGAGAAGGAACAAATCGTGATGCAAAGCAAGCTTCCTAGGGCAACATCTTAATTGCATGTAAACTTCAGTAAGTTTTTAAATATAAAGAAAAACTTATGTTCTTGTGCCTAAATACCTGGGAAGGTTTAGTGTTTCTTTTTTTGCTACTAATAAAAACAGAAATTTAATATTATTTTTCAAGTTGCAGTTAGTAGTGGATGATAACTAGATGGCACAGCTAAGTTCTCTAGCCTGGGCAGCAAAGACTTTTCCTTTTCACTTTTCCATAAACAGTATATCTTCAACTTTACTGCAAAAGTATAGTTAGAGGGTAATATTAGTATTTGTCTTATCTTTTGAACTGTGTTGTCTAAAGAAAGCAGGAGTTACGAAATGAGCTCTGTTATATACTCACTTTTGCTGTTTTCTAATAAGCCCTCCTTGTTAATGTAGAACTGGTTTACAGTTTGTAAAAGCTCAATAATAGGATTAAATGTTGCTGTTGATAGGTGTGGTGTTACACAGGAAAAAGGTATATAAAAGCTGCTAAATGTGTTGCTGACACAAAGCAGTGAGCTAAGCACCATATTTAGTTAGTGCGGTCTATTTCAAAAGTAAAGTTTAAGACAGTTTTTTATCTCACATTCAGACAGGTGGAACCAGGTGGCTTGCTCCCTGGCAACTAAGATTAAGTGCATATGTCAAAGTACTCCCAGTGAATTTCCAAAAAATAAATTTAAGTCTTGTGCAGTTTTTGGAATCTCTTCTGAAGGAAGCAGTGTGGATGGAAGGATTACTGGGTTTATCTAAAAAGCAATTCAGAAGGAAAAGTACTTGCATTCTGGCAGGAAAGAAAACCTTCCTAAAGGACAGCTTTACTGGCAAACTTTAACTGAGTGGGAATCGACCTCAGGTACAGATGTTACATCTCATGGATGAGCTACTGGTGACAGGACTGCATTAAGGGAGATTAAAGCTTTTCTAAATACAGTTTAGGTCCTGCGTATGGTCATGGGATTGCATGGAAAAAATAACATTCTTAAGTGTCCACGTGTATCTTTCAGGATATTGAGAAGAAAAAAAAATTGCTTTGGTATTTAGAATTAATACTACTAAGGCTGTTAACCTTCTAAGAGAGAAGTTGTCCTCTTCTCTTCTGATTAGTAAGAAGGTTTTGTGTGTGAAGAAAATGGTATTTTTTTAGTTATCTTTTGTGTTGTATGTTTTTGTGGCAGTGAAATTCTGTACTAAAAGTTTTTGCTGAAAACTGCCTATGAGTCTATACAAAGCTGGCAATCCCTGCAGTGTTTGGTTTTTTTTATTTGGAGGAATCTTACAATAATATAACCAATAGTTAAAAGTAATCTATATTTGGATTTCCTGCAGCATAAAGTATGAGATGAGGTATAAGTAAATAAGGACAAAACATAATGTAAAAGACCATACACTTCACCTTCTTTGCTATTTCTAAGTTGCTGCTTGCACACTCATTGACAAAAAGTAATTTATCCTTGAGTAAACTATTTGCCTTGGTTTGTATTTATCACTGAGTATGTGATATTATAACTGTGGTGAGCATTTTGTCCTGTGATCGCGTTATTGTGTTGCTTAAGGGGTTAGCATTTGTTACTATACAATTACAGTAATTACAGTTGAATTTAGAATGAATAAAAGGCAAGGGGGAGGCCTGGAGCGGAGTAGTTTGGTAACTTCAGTGCACTGCTCACTCGTGCAAAGCACTAACTAAGCTGTTTGTGTCCAGTTGCTGTTGGTGCAGAAGACAAGGTACTAAACAATACAAATAGAATTTCAAGTTCTCAGTTAGTGTTAATATCCCGGACCTGGAGTCTGTTCAGATGATAGTGACAGGAGAGCCCATCAGTTGCCCTTAGCCTGAATTTGTGCATTACTCTGTGGTTGACAGACATCGAAAATTATTCCAGACTAATTGCATCTGGACACATTATTTTTGAATGCAGTTACTAAAAACAAAGTTTGTGTTTATGGGATAATTAATTAGGAGTGGTGTGGTGGAATGTCTGCCAAGGGATCAAATTATGAAGAGGAATTTGAACAAGCTAACTAATCCTAGAGGCTTCCTTATGCTTCAGAAAATCAACAGGAAGCTTTGAAATCGGTATGATCTGTAGGCATTACAATTTAGACTGTAATTTTTTTAGAAAAAATCCTGTCTTTCTCTAAGCACAAAAATTGCAAACTTAACTTGAAAAAACACCATATAACTGACATTCTCAATTGCATGATTTGTAAATATCTTCAAATGAAGCTGAACTCAACTGCTTCGTTAAAGAGAAACACCTTTATAAAAAAGGCTAATAATTTCAAAACCCAAAGATGATTCTTAGTCTTCATAGAAGGTTGACTTTATTTAAAACTATTGCAGTATTAGAATTAGTAACCTTTGATGCTCTAGTGCATGTAAAACTAAATTCTGCTGTTCAAAGTAACTTTGAATGAAACTTAAGTAGATTGGTGAAACGGAATAAGGTTTTAATACGAGTGTGTGCAACGAGAGAAACGCGTCAGACGCTGGGGCTAAACTGGGCATGTGCACTGGAATGCACTTTGAGGGTAGTCTTCTGCCTGAGGAAGTGCAGAGAAGAGAAAGTGAAAGGAAAAGCTGTTTATTTTCGTAGGCAATAAAAATATAACTAAGATTTAAAGATTTTCTTTGCTTAGAACTGAGAAATACAAGAAACCTCATACCTTCTGTTTCAGATTTTTCATTAGGAAACGGGTAATACTTTTTCGAGTGCCCTTTAGAAAAATAATTGTTTTGTTCAGGCTTTTATAACAAAGAAATTTCACTGAAAACTCGGAATAAATGCACTACATAGAAATTAAAGCCAGCACAGGAGTGCTTTCCTGTATGTAGTAGCTGACTAATTTGTGGCCTAAAGGCAAGCAGGCTGATTGCTGGGTGTGTATTCTCAGTGTTGGCAGCTATCGGAGGCACCGCGGATGGTGAGCCCTGCCGCTTCCCCTTTTTGTTCATGGAGAAGGAGTATGCGGAGTGCACTGCGGACGGGAGGGAGGATGGCAGGCTTTGGTGTGCCACAACCTATGATTACAAGAAAGATCAAAAGTGGGGCTTCTGTGAAAGTGAGTACCTGATGACTTGTTCTTGTCTGAGGCATGCTTTCGGTCCTCTTTCTTTCAGGTTCTAGAAGTCTCTGTCTAATGGCTGTGATATACAAGTTTATACTGTTATATAAGTAGTTATAAAGGCAACATTCTCGTGATGGAAAAGATTATAATGAAAATGCCACTTCCCAAGGCCTTTTGGGGAAATCTTATGGTGATGGCATCTATACAACTCTGTCGTGGTTTTGACCAATTGGACAGATGATGACCCCTCCTCCCCCCCCCTAAGGAAAAGAGAGGAGAGGAAAGGATTAAGAGATTCAGGAGTTTAGATAAAAACTAAACTACTTTAATGAAATATCAATAACAATAATATAATAAACAATAAAAAGAAAAATAAAAAAGAATATAAAAGAAAGGATAAAGAAAAAAGTATACAGTCTGTACGAAACCATATCAGGCTCCCAGGACGACGATCACATCACCAGCAGCACCAGTGAACGTCCCAGGCTGGACGCGTTGACCGACAGGAGCTGGATTCCAGATCAGGATCAAAGGCAGACGAACAGACAGGGTCCTCCTCAGACGTCGGCCATTGAAGGAAGAAAAACTAACAACCCCTTGATCCCTCAGCTTTTTTTACTGAGCATGATGGGGATGGGATGGAATACCCCAATTGGCCAGTTCTAGGTCACCTGACAAAATTACCTGACCTTGGTTGTTCTAGCAGTAAGTATAAGCAAGGGCCTCTCTGCATACCATCCCTTGGTATAATCAGGTCTTATCACTGTGAGACGAAACACTCTCTGAAAAATGTGCTGTTAGTTTCAGACTTTAGTTAGAGGCCCAGCTAAAAAAGTAAAACTACTGAACAGAAAATTGGTTTGTTTTGCCTCAAACCAGGACAAACTCTTAGTTTCTGAGGCTGTAGGAGCACGGGGTTTGACAGTGTTTTACATTACACTTGTCACTGTCTTGCACAAAGGCAACCTTCCACTAGGAAACATCCTTCTTTGCACAGCTTGCTTTGAAATAATGAAAAGAATATTTTAACAGTAGACTTGTACATGAGACATCACATGAGAAGAAACTGTCTACCAAGAAACCCAACAGCTTCTTTAGACAGCTTCTTGTAATTACTTGGGTTGTTTCTTGGTCTTCGGAAACGTATTTCTGGCTATGTTTTCCCTTTTGAATGAATAGGAATTTTGAGAGAACAGTGTAAATGTGGCTGTTGACATATTCCTTTTTCCTTTTAAGCTGAAGAGCAGTCTAATAAGAGAAGGCAGATGCAAGAAGCTGAGGATGTTTATCAGACTGGAATGAAAATCCTTAATGAAAGCGGCAAAAAGGCTCAGAAGAAAGAGTAAGTCTACCTCCTCCACCCCCACAAGAGCAGGATGACATGACTGATCACTCTGGCTTAACTGGAAAATAACTTCAATGAGTTGCCCTGGGACTTTGCACTTTATTGGAATTAGCATCAAACTATACAGTGATTATACTGAAAACTACTAGGAATTTCATGGTATTTAGAAAAATGAATTTATGCCTGCTTTCCTCTGAATCCACTAAAAATGTATAAGATTAATTTCTGAAGAGTGGATGTCATCAAAACATTGACTTGATGCAGTTATGTAGCTGCAACTCATATGTGGCAACTGCCCAGAAAAAAACTGGGAATGTGATACAAAATAATTGTCCTTTTCAAATGTTTCTTACAGTCTGGTTCTTTCTGTTTCAAAGATTGAGTGGGAAAAAATCAGCATTTCTTGTCCTGCTCCGTTTTTGTTCCTGCTCCCTGATGTTTTCAGTCACCATAAAAATAGTATTAAACTTAATCTTAACAAATAGTTAAAATTCGAATGATTAGCCTTGTTTGAGATAAAATGCTTGTAGATGAAGTGTGGGGGGGGATGAAATGAGTTTTGTTCATTCTGGACTGTTTACTTTCCACTCAGTGTATGTGCAATTAGTGATGAACTAGATGTCAGCTTACACTATAGTAAAGAGTAGCTAAAGGTCATTTAGAGCTCACTGGTACTCGATGTTGACAACATGAGGAAGTGGTGACTTCAATCTGCTGATGATTATGTGAGCACTATTACCACGTTAAACTTGTTTGTGGCAATAAGGGAGCATATTTCTACTCTGTGTATCAGGGAAACTGAGGCACGGCTAGAGGTTATCCATCGCACCTTGGCAAAGACAAGAGGAGACGGTATCTGTTAGACTCTGACTAGAATTCTTTTGTGTTAAAGAGTGTAGAAACTGTAAAACTGTATTAGATCTTAGTTCTCTTGAATGCTTTACACTTTCTTAGAAGATTAAATTGTGTGAGGAACCAGGTGTGCCTCAGTCTGTCCTAAAGAAAACAAGTCTGAGAGTAGAAAGGAGGAGAGGGAATGAAAAATCTTGGAATGCTATCAAAGATCCATGAGTAAGCAACTGAAGCATGCTTGGCAGTACTGTGTTACAATATTTAAGGTTAGTTTTTTAAATGGCTGTGAAACCAGCTGCTGTGAAATTACTTTGGAGAACTGCTGTAAGTTCTGAGGCTGAAATAGAAAGGGGAGTTTACAGAGGAGTTTCTCATTGTTAGCATGGTTCTTCTATCACAAAAGTGATTGTGTGTGCAGTTGTCTTGGGCCCAACACTTTAGTGTTTTCATTGAAATGATTTGGTGCTCGACAAATGAGAGAGGCTTCATGGTCTTTTGCAGGTTTCTTTTTTCCATCATGATCTGCGAAGCTGTCAGAGCAGTGGCCATACTAGATGCCTAGTACAGGACTTTAAATTGTTGCTACAAAAACATAATCATTTGACCTTAAATTTAATGTATGTCTTAGAAGGGAGGGAATGCATACTACTTTGCATAGGGAGTAGAGTGAACGTTAAAATCCAGTTAGCTAAATCATATGAGTTGTTGCATAGATTGATGATTCAGAGCTGGAGCAAATTCCTATAGTTAGATGCGTTTGTAGAAAATAGTCTAAAACAGAGGAACAGCACATCTCCCCAGAATCTTCAGGTTTATGAACAGAATCTGCTGTTTTGCCTCAAGGTGACTAAGAAATTGTTTTCTTTTAAGAGCATATCAATATCTTCTGAAAGCAGCTGACATGAATCATACCAAGGCAATGGAGAAAGTGTCTTATGCTTTGTTGTTTGGGGATTACCTGAAGCAGAACATCCAGTCATCAAAAGAACTACTTGAAAAACTAACAGAAGAAGGTTCTCCTAAAGGACAAATGGTATTTATGTCCTTCTATCCTACAGAAGTTTTTATGGGTTTATTAATTGTTTCATAGATTGTACCTATTCTAAGGTGGTTTTGTAGGTTGTTCTTGCATCCAGAATAGAATGAGTACAGTAAGTGCTATCCACTGCCTGGTTAAAAAAGACAGAGTGACCTTTTTCAAACTGTTTGAAAACTTGATGTAAACTGTTTGGTTCGGGCTGTGATCTGGGAAATGTATTTTGCGATGGTTGTCTAAGCCTTTCCTAAACCTGACTGCTCATTGCCTTTACCTTTAAAGATTTCACTAGTG
>VZTM01008018.1:0-19361 GCA_013400555.1 Jacana jacana
GGATCATCAAGTCCAACAATCATCCAGGTAGTTTCACATACACAAAAGCAGTTTAACTAACAGTTGTAGTCTCTACTCTCAGCCCTCTTTCTTTCTTCCTTTCCCAGTTTACTATACTATGCTTGAAGCCCTTGATGAGATTTCTTTTTCTTATATTAATTTTTCTGACCACTTTTTTCAGTACTCTAAGTCTTGGCATCCAAAAGTCATGATTATGAGATTCACAGTTGAATTATGTGTACCTCTTGGTTCCTTTGTTTGAAATGTTCTGTTTCTAAGGTAACAGAACTGCTTATAATATTTCAGTAGACACATCATGACTTCATAGCACATAAAACTTCCTTTCCCTCTCCCCCCCTTCCTTTTCCTTTCAGAATTCTTAAGACTTTTTTCTTTTTGGTGTCCTGGAGCATGGAACTAAGGTTTTTGGAGATCTGTCTGCAGTATCTGCAAATGTTAAGATAACAAAATGTTGATTTTTGTCTACCATTCTATCTGTATGGCTAGAGAATGTCTCTCCTCTGTGTATTTATCAATATTAAAGAAGTAATAAAGTGTCACATTATTCATTAGTCGCTATCAAGAGATATCTCTGCAACTCTTTGCATTCCAGCTGTTGTTGAATCTTTTGTTACCAGCTCAGGTAACTGTACATCAGCAGCAGACGTTGGTGTCTTTCTTTTCCAGATCATACACAGCAACATCGAACGTTCTCTGGTGTTGGTAGTCTCTCCTCTGTGGAAGTGACAATGGGAGAGTCATTTCCCTTATATCCTATCCTTATTAATTTAGTTATTCCTGGGGACTTCCCCTTTCATCGTCTAATGGTCCTTTTTTCTCTCGTATCCTTTAGCAAGTTATCTTATTAGAAGATATCAAAAATCAGTCACATGTGAAACAGATGTGTCTCATACTGGATGATTCCCTGAAAGAGTTGTAATAGATCTACAAAGCAGGACTTCTTTCCCTATTACACCACTCTTTTTTGATCTAATTTTGGCAAAATTAATTACTGTATTTATTTTTCTTAAATGTAGTTTAATGATCATATAGGAGACTTGTAATGATTTTTGACCAGCCCAGAACATTATGGGTAATAGGATTGTCTTTTGAGAAATCTTGTTCTCTTGGTAATTCTTATCTTTGCCGTATAAAGAATTATGAACTATATGTAAACAGTCAAATTGTTTTAGGACTATGAATTCTTCTTAAAGTACTTGTCGATCCTGTTAGCCTGTGAGAAAGGATGACTTTCAACTGTTGGTTTATGTACCAAATACAAGAGGGTAAGTTGCCCTGAGCAGTTGTTGCATCTTTATTAAAGATTAAAATGAATTGGAAACATCTGGTCTGGCTGTAAAAATTCTCTGGTGATATTTTTGCAGCAACAGTTTACAAAGAACAGACACTTAATTATGTATGTGAAGAATTATAAAGACTCAAAATCTATTTTGCTCTACTGCAGAATTTCTGCCTTCCAGTAATTGTAGGTTTTTTTATCGTGTTAAGAAAAAAAAGAGTCTATTTTACTCCCTTTTCTGAGGTCATGAACTACTCAGGAGTATCAGAAACTTCATGTGTTTAATTTCAGAGGGAGATTCTGTATATCTAATAAATATATAAAATATAGAAAAAGTCATATTTATATAAAAATTACTATTTATATAGTCATATATTTATATGATATATTTATTCAAACATATCTATATGTTTGAAATCTATATGTTTGAATTGAAACAAGAATGATCACTTGTCCTCAGTGGAAACTTCTGAGAAGTCTGTATTAAGTCCAGGTGAGCAGAAGTTTATCTAAAAGCTTTACTTTGAGAAAAACCAAATATTTTCATTATAAAAGCTGGCATTTTGAAGGACTTCTGTGATCTTGGGAATCCATGCTCATCAAGCAGTTTTAAATTTGTGGTTTTATTTTAAGCCATGTCTCACTACTGAAAAATAAATTTTTTGGCTCACTGAATTTAGTAAATGATAACTGGAAAAAGTATCTGTAGAACTAGCCATGCGATGCTTTTGGGTGTAACATCGCTTTGCTGCCTGTGATCTACTCCAAATAGATTTGTCTCTTGTAATCTCTTTGCTGTGCTCATGGAAGGCATGAGGATTAGAGGAGGTTTAGTGAGGGTTACAAACCAAATTGAGCTGATGGGCTCTGGTTTTTAAAAAATTTTTAATTCTTCTTTCCATTCCCCTCGCTAGCCTCCCCCAAACACGTACGTGCACATAAGTCAGCTTAGTTACACTGGCATCTTTGTGTAAAATCCTAGAGGCTTAAACTTATGTAGGTATTGAAGAGGATTTCCTTCAGTGAAAAAGATAGATTATGTTTTGGGAGCTCTGGTTTCCCCATCTGCTTGGGTTCTTAGTCCGTTGGAAATCTCTTTTCTCCCCAGGCCTGTGGAAGTTCAGAAATCGCCCCCACTGTCAGCAAAGGGCTTTTGTTCGGTCTCGTCTCGTAAGAGACGCTTCTCATATTCATGTTTCTGCTTAGATTCAAAGGCTGTGGCTTGACACCATGGGGCTTACAAGTGAAATAGTGGTAACAGAACAGAGTTCTTAAAAGTGTGTAGAAACTGAATTTTAGGAGTCTGCTGGTGTTGTCACTCTCTCTCTATGGGCTTGCAAAGCACTCATTTAAGTGTGCCATAGTAATCCCCCCCCNTGGGGGGTGGGTTTTACCAAAAGATGCTTGTCAGAATAAACCCTATGCTGCTGCTGTCATAACCAGGGGGAAATTTTCCTTTATGGCAGAGACTTAGCAGTGCTAACATCACACTGGTTACTGAATTAGCTACTGAGATTGTCAGAAAAGACAAGCATTTTTCTTAACGGTTGTCCCCAGAAAAAAACATCTATCTTCCAATACAGACAGACAAGTTACTTTCAACAGTGATGGTATCACTGAGCAGCTTCCTTTAAGGAAGGAGGTGTGAATTCATTTAGTCTTTACAGGGTGAAATCAAGACCAGAAGTATTTTGAAATGCAGCAAGCAGATTGTGGAACACGGGTACAATCCCTTTCCGATCAGAAATCCCACCAAGAAGTCATTTGTGACATTTCACAATTACTGCTGTTTTCAGGTAGTTTTCAGATATTGATCTGGCTAAACAGATAATACGTGATGCAGATAAAATTCATATTTTGAAGTAATAGAAGTGTCTATAAAAGCCAATAAAGAAAGCTCACATGCTGAAGAAAATTCAGCCCTGCGAACTGAAGACATTGCATTCAGTTTCCAAGTACTATTTGTGTTACTAAAAACTCCTAAGAAATCCTTAGCAGGGCTTTCAGTTGTGAAGGAGAGATGTGGCTCCAGCTGGTGCAGTGGGAATCAGTTCAGCTGCGTATGAGCAGGGAGGTGCGTCAGCCTTCAAACTCTGCTTCCTTTAGAGGCTCTGCAAGGCCCTGGGGCTGCAGTGACAAGCGGAGCTGAGGAGAGTTCTGCAGGTGTTAGTGTATTCGGTGCAGCAGGAGCTGCAGCCTGTGTGCTAACGGATGGCTCAAGCCCATTCTTTGGTTTGAAGTTGGCTGTTAAGGCTTTTACAGAGTCCTGTGTGGCTGGGGATTGTCACCCCCTACGTGCAGACCCCGAGAGTGAGAACTGGTGCAAGGATGGCATTTCTCTTTTTCAGAAGAGGTTAAGGAACATACTTGCTGAACTGTTATCAACGTGATTTTATATAATGAACCATAATCAGAAATAGCATGCAAGGCTGATTAAGGCTGTTGATGCAGTGAAACAGGAATACACCCACACATGTACTTTCTGTAGGTAATTTGCTTTTGAAGGTTTAGTATTGGAATCTAAATGATTACAAATCTGTTTTCATTTTATAAAGTGTTTTGCATGCATGTAAACCAGGAACAGATGTCGATAGTTCCTTTTACTGACCATAGCTGGGGGGGAAACAATGATCACATAAGGCAAAAAGGCTTTTGTGTTGTACTTAAGTGTTGCATGTGAAAACCTCAAGCAGACGTACTGGACTATGTATGATTGGGGTTCAGTTAGAAAGAGGTAGGTTTATTTCTCTTATTTCTGCTAGATTATTATAGGCCATCTTACAGAAAAGACAATAATAAATCTCCTAAAGAATAAATGCACTAGTCCTGGGCTGAAGGGCAGTTGTAAAACATGTATAGTGTTGTGAAACCTGAGGTGTTACCTGCATGGACAACTGAGCAGGTCAGACACACAAATTTACTTAAGCTTTGAGATAACCAGCAGTATTCAACCATCCATCTAAATTTGCCTCTTCTGTTTGAAGATGTCTGGATGAAGCGCCAGTACTGCTGGCATATGTGTGCTTGTAATAGACTGATTCTTATTTAAATTGCAAAGTGTGTTTTTTAGGTGTCAGTGCCACCTTGCTTGCTCTTTTCAGTTTGTATCCTGCTTTGCCAGCTTGCCTGTCTGGCTTCGTGACCAGAATTACTTATGTTGCTTCTCTGTGATACTGCAGTGTGGTGGGGGTCGCTTTACACAATGGCTTGTGAACAGGTTTTCACAATCGCTCCTTAAGAATTGATGTCTGTAGCCAGTGAGGTATTCTTTACTCTTTGCAGTTATTGGAGGTAACTCTGCCATCAATGGGTGACTTGTATAGCTATATTAAATTTTGAACTACTGACTATTTGAATGTTTTCAATTGGTTTTACTCTATAGTGTATAACTACAGAACATAACATACCTACATCATCAAACTAAAGGCTGTCATCTACCTGTTGCTCACTGCTGAAATACCCACACAGAGAGAATTCCTCATTAATGAAAATCCCTCTTCATTTTCTGCATGTAAAGAGTACTTCCTCAGTTCAAGTCTTTGAAATCCAACCTGAACACCCACTCATAGTGCAGTGCTTATGAGAAATGAGTCAGCCAAAATATTTATATCTAGCTTTATTATTTTCTAAACAATAAACTTTGCAATCCTGTAGCATGCAGATTTCTGCTGAGGAACCACATATTTTGGCAGGTAACTTTTGTGCTCTTTCCACAGTTTTATTCACCTTTATTAGGACTTTAAACATTTTAGAAGTAGAATAATTTTGTGCAACCCGTCTGGCTTTTGTCTTGTGTTCTTGTGTACATTCTCATATGCAAAACAAGAGTGCCATTGGAATATTGCTTTATTTAGCAAAGTACAAGCCTTGTGTAGTTGTACTGTGTTCCCTGCTAGGTTTTTAGAGCTGTTTATTGGTTTAGCCATCAGTCTTTTGTGTTTCACATGGAAAGCGTCCGACATCGCTTTCAGTTTTTAAGGTGATATTACTAACGGATGTAACACTTGCCTTTATCACCAGCCGCCTAGGGCTCAGAAATTCATTTCAGTTGTCTACAGATCTCATACATGTTTTTCTGATAGGTTTTCTTCCCCCCAAAATTGGTAGGTGCTTGCTTAAAAGAATGTTTCCTTTAGTCTTAATTTTATAGGATGTTGTAAGTATCTACAGGAAAATTAACAAGAAAAGCTATAGAGTCCTGTGTGGAGGCTGAGCTGTTTATTCCTTTATAGCTATAAAGATGGCATTTTGCAAAATAAATGTGTAATGTGTGTGGTTGTCAAGGGACAAAATAACTCCTTATATGTATTTTTTTTTCAAAAATAGTGAAGTGAATTATCCCCAGGGTTCTCTAATGTCCCGCTGGTTTATATTTTATTATTATTGGAATCCCAATAGTTTTTTGTTTTGTTTTGTTTTGTTTTCTTATCCTGGTGGATTTATGGTGCCTTGTAAGTTCAGATGTACCTAGTGTGTGTCAAATGGTAACCTAAGATGGTTATCCTTTTAGGTCTGTGGGATGATGCCCATGCTTAGTGCTACATGAAATGAAACATGGCAAACAAATGTATTCTCTGGACAGAGAAGGAGGTTCTGAGGGGGACTGAGAGGGGTTCCCATAAGCACTGTGCAAAGAATATGTAGTGACTTACTGAAATCTGTTGCCATGTCTTTTATGTGAATAAGGAAATTGTCTGAAGAAGAATTTTATTTCATCTGGTTATAGTTTTTATTTACGTGTGCTTAAAGTAGGCTTCAGCAAATGCAAAATTCAGTTCCAGAAAGAGGAATGCACCCAATGTTCAGTTTCCCCCTTTGGGTGGAGTATATTGGAGAAATTCAGCACACACTAATCCATCAACATCAGTAAAATAATGGTTTAGTTGTTTGCTGGTGGTAGTGATTTAATCCTCTGCAAATTAATACATAACTAACTTTGTCGCCTGTTCCACTGGAAGGACACCAGTGTCTGGCTTGTAAATGACACTGGATGTCTGTGAGTCGAATGATTGTGAGCAGAGTATGAAGCTGATGGTCTTACAGAAAAATGTGAAGAATGGAAACCATGAGAAAGTGAAGAGTTGCTGGAGTTTCTTTTAGCCTACTTTATTATTATGGATTATGGGCTTTTTATTTCTTTTGCTTTCTTTGTGCTTTTAATCAAATTCTTCACACTGAAACACAGTATTATTTTGAGGGCTTTAAAACATAGCAATACAAAACTTGTCATTTAAAAAAAAAGTGAATTGGTGTAGTGTTGAATAGAATGTTGCTGAGTTTTCAGGTTTTTTTCCAAAAGGATTTATGGTGGAAGGCTGTGGAGGGTGCAGCTGAGTGCATTTCAATTTGAATGTTCCATTTGCCCATAGTCATTAAATAAAAGTCCAAAATATCATCCAAGATTTTGCTTACAAGTCTTAGGTTTTTAATTGACTTCTTTTCTTAGTGTGTTGTACTTGACTCTATGTAGCCGTCTATGGAAGCGGAAGCTGCTGTACTTCTTGCACGGATTATTTAAGGATTACACGCTTCCCTATCTGTTTGGGCCTGTGAACTGTTGAAAAGGTCTCCCTCTTACTCTCTGTAGCCCTTGTATGACTTCAGAGCAGGACTGTGCTTTTCAGTATCTTCATTTTTATGCTGTCTTTCCTTGACCAAAGTCTGAATAATCTCAACACCTAACACATTTCTGTCATGGAGTCTGTACCTTTATAGTATACTCAAACTTGGTTTTCAGAGATGGCATCAACATCTTGTGTGTAAATATGTAGATATGTGTATACAAAAATATTTGTGGTAGATGTACCTACACACAGAAGCAAAACACCTTTTTTGGGGGAAAATAACTGTGTTTATGCTATACATTTAGATAGACCAATGGACATTTGTGTGTGTGTGTGTGTGTGTGTGTGTGTGTGTGTGTGTGTGTAGACATGGGGACAGAGGCTCTATTTTATCTGTCTTTCAAAATACTGTATTTCAATAGTAGTTTGAACTTGGTTTTCACTTTACAAACATAGTGCTTGATTTTATGCGTAACTTCCAGTTGTTTTCTGATGTTTTTTCTAATTTGCAGGAACTGTAATAGACTTGAGGAATAATCTGCTTTGTGTTTTCAGAGCAGTGGGTAAGAAGCAAATTCATTGAACAGTTATTAGCTATTTGGAAGCTTGGGGAAAAAACCAAAATCATCTGCTTGATGAGATGCTCAGCTGTCTTTTGAGTGGTTTTTGTTGAGGGAAAAAATGCAAATTTGATGATTGCAGAGTGCAGTCATTGAGAGTGCCAGCAGCTGGGCTTAGGGTGAAGAGATAGTATGTGACTGGCTGCTGAGGGCAGCAGGGGCACAGGTCAAGGGGTGATGGTCATGCAGGAACTGGGATCACCTCATGTGGACATCTGGAATAATCTCCCTGCTCCTAATTCTCCTCTCCCGTGTTGCAACAGCACTTTAAAGCAGGAGCATGTTCGGCAATGTGTGTGAATATGAAACACTCTGTAGATGGCGAGTATGGGGCTTGCAGGGAATAAAGCCTATTAATATTAGGTAAAATTTCACTTTCACTTCTGAGGCTGCTTTTGTTTCTCCCTTAAACACATGACTCTGAGGTCAATCAACCTATGGAGAAAGGGTACTCTGTGGAGTTTTGGGAGCTAGACAACTTTCATGAAGACAGCAGAGTAGTTCCTTGTAGTTCTTTTCCCACATCATGAGTTAAGGGAGAAGCAACTGCAGCACAGAGGCTGAGCTCTATCTTTGGATTGGTACCAAGGTTGTGTCAGAGACAGACTTGTGGCTGGGCTGCAGGAGGCAGGTGGCATATGAGGCTTGCTGCTATGAGCAAGGATGCAAACCTCAGGCAAGTGCACCGTGGTGTTTACTGTAACGTGTGGCAGTTACACTCAACTGTACCCACACCAGCAAGTATCAGCCGATTTCCTTTGGGGTTTTGATTCTCAGTCCATGGGGTTTTTTTGTGTTTGGTTGTGGTTTGTGACTATTTGTAGGTCAGGGTCTCCCAGTGTCAGAAGTCAGTCATTGATTAACTTGGGCACTTTGCAGAAAAGTAACTTTTACAAGAGTTTTACAATCTTTTTACCAAAGAGAGCAGTCTGTCCGTTTCTGAAACCATTACCCAGGGATATAATATATTAACAGCTAGAATTCAACACAAAACACAGAAGAGAAACATCTCTTTTTAAAAAGGAAAGGGATGAGGGGTGTTAGTGGAACTCCCTTATGTAGCTGCTAAAATTTTACTCTTGAGAGAAGGTATCTGGAACCTGAAATATTTTGCTCTCCTGTTTTGGCACTAGTTTACAGTTGTTTCCTAGAGAGCAAGCACTGATATCAAAAATAAACTCTTGCTTTTAACAATCTCATTCCAGGATTAGAATCCTGTATAGCATACGGTAAGACTTGGCAGCATCTTTTTTTTCAGATCTTGTATATTAGCTTCCAGGAAAGGGATTCTGCATTTAATTACCTAAATGAATGACACTGGTACAAAATGGAATATGAGTGTTGAAGTAGGAATGACCATGTGCAGTGCTGCTTCTCTCTCTTCCTCTCTGTTTCAGTTTAAAGGAGTTTTAAAGGGTTTGCTTCAGTGACAATTACTTGTACACTTGAATATTGTGATATCCTTGTCTTGGTTAATGTTTACAAAATTTATGGGAAAAAAGAGGACATAATTCTGGTTGGGATATTCTTGAGATATTCTAGTGTTTACGTGGAGACTAGTGAGTAAGAGAACATAATGGAGCAAAATGTGCTCAAATGTACAGGAAGGGGATTACTGTCCCCTGTGTTCCTACATCTGTCTCAATTTGATAGCTTTTGTTGTGCTGAATTTACCATCCTATTATGTCATGAACATTTGACTACTGACTGCCAGCAAGTACGATTATTGAGTGTGACTGCATGGTCTTTTGCATAGGGAGGCCAGCTGGTTTGCTGTGCTCTGAGCCATCTGACAGTTTACACCTGTGGTAAACAGGGCCCGAAAACCAAGTGAGCCACACAGTACATGAGCTCAGCCTCGGCACCCTCCTCTAGTGACCCCACACCCTCCCGTGGTTTCACCGTGTGGCAGAGCAAGCTTGTGTTTGCCTGTACCAAGGCATTACTGCAACAGTGTGGAAAGCAACGGTAGTAATTCACATGAATTGCATCTTAAAATCAATGTAACCTGGCCTAAGTGTGAGCTAATTAAGAATAAAGCACTATTAAATCTCAGCAAATGTAATGCACTGTGTACATGGCAACAGATAGCACTCTGTTTCCTTAGAGCAAATTCTCTTCTGAGGGTTAGGGAGCAAGAAAACACAGACTTGCTTATATGTAGATCAGAGGCCAGTTGTGTAGGTAACATAGACTGGGGAGGTGGGAGGAGGACAAAGGAAAGTTACAAGGAATCAATCTTTCATTTTATGCAGAGCTGGCAATTGTCACATTCCATTAACACAAACCAGCAATTCCTCTAAGTGTGACAAAAGTAAAACTGATAAGGTAGTAAACTGACAAACACTATTCTTCAAATAGCCTGGCAAGTTGGTAAAAACTTCCTCTGCAAGATGAACCTTCAATTATAATGATGAAAGTAATCCTGAGAAGAAAAGGATAAAGTTAATAACAGCTAACCACATAAAGCCAAGTATTTATAAAGATTAAATTGATTTTTTTTCCTGTGAGGAATTAATTTTATTAAATTAGACATTATTTTGTACATATAATAACTTAATGGGCTGATAAATGAATGTTCCTCCCCTGGGATTTGATCTGTGTTATAATTCAGGTAAGAATATATGACACAAACAGATAAAGCTTTCATATATAAAACATTTTTCGTTGTTCTCAATTATTTTTCTGGTTTCAGAGGAGCTACTAGTTTCCAGGTTTTATTGCAATGCCAGTTCTTTTCTTGGTAAAAGTTAACAAGGGTTATTGTCAGTAATGTGTGTTGCAGAGTTTGCTGGTTGGCTAAACTTCAGTAAAGCCTGTGGAAAAGAGATTATTTCAGTTATGTTTTAAAAAAATACATGCTGTAAAATGCTGTCACAGATATAAATACTATTAATTTCTCCTTATCCTACAGATTTCAATATTTTAAAATATCCCTGGTAATGTGTTGCATTTATGACCATCTACTATATTTTGTTGTTTTGACTGAGGGCTTCAGAGAGAGTGGTTATAGAAGCTTGGCAAAAAGTGAGACTTTTCTAGAATTTAAAAACTGATTCCCCCATTCCCCAATTTTTAATTAAAAATGACACTTTTAATTGAGGGGTGGGGATGAAATATGAAGTCTTTCCGCTGGAGTATTATGCATCATAAATAATTTAGTGCTCCCAAATCAATCTCTGTCAACATCCAAGTATTAGGATCATTAGCATCTGTGATCCTATAGTCTGAAGTCGCAGTGTGTTCCCAGCAGGTAAGAGTAATTATTAAATCCTTCAAGTAAGACTTAGTTGTAGGCAAAGTCACTACTTTGTAAGGAAAACCAGCATGATCCCACGTAAACTAAATCTAGGAGAAACTGTAGTAGAAGGTTTCTGAATTTTGATGCATCAGGCTTGATCTCATTCTTCCCATTCATCTGAACAAGTAAATAGTGAATTATTTTCTTACTTGGCTACCTGGATCCAAGGTAGAGACTGATAATTGTGCTGTACTTGAGGGTTTTTTTTTTTTTACTGTCCTGGGCTGATTTGAGTGAGATATTTC
Source organism: Jacana jacana (assembly GCA_013400555.1). Classification (NCBI taxonomy): domain Eukaryota; kingdom Metazoa; phylum Chordata; class Aves; order Charadriiformes; family Jacanidae; genus Jacana; species Jacana jacana. The sequence continues at coordinate 11,031 of VZTM01008018.1, forward strand.
TTATATTTGCCTCTTTGTAATCCCAAGTCCTCTGAATAAAATATTTGCTGGTAGGTCTTCATTATTTTTGGGGGGGGGAACTCCAGTCATGAGGAATAATAAATCAAGATCTGTTGACTTACCTGACTTTTCAGAATGATGTAGGACTGCAAAACTCTCTTGGTATTCATCTACAAGGACCTCTTAGAACAGAACAGTCCTTTATCTTACAGCTGGAACCCAAGTTTTGGGGGAGAGAGCAAAGTTGAGGAAAGAGGTATAAATAGAAAGGGGAAAGAATGAAAACAGGTTTGTTTATCCTCAATTTAAAAGGAGCCATAGTTGCAAAGTACTCTGGTATTGGTAAAAAGTAATGAATATGCTTTGTCCTAATGATTTGAGATCCATTTTGACAGATCTTTGGCTTGCTTTATGAGTTACTGCATTCAATCTGATAAGCAGATCCCTGGTTTTCCAAGTTTGATCTCTTAACTGTGTTTTAATTGATATAATCAGTACTAAATTTAAATGTACCTCTCTTAGAAGTTTTTGCATGTGGTTTTCATTTATGTCTTTATAGATATATGAGTTCATCTGAGTATTTTGTTGGCTTCCTCTGTAAGTTCAGATGACTTGGAGAAGGATATGATTCTTTGGTTATGCTAGTTTGTCCTCAGCATAGTACGTTTGTGTAAATATTCATAGCTCTACCCTGAGAAGTTGTGTTGCTTATCACAGTTACTGCTGTCATCTTTAGAATTAGGTACCATACAGCCTATTTTGTAGTTGTACCTCATTTTAGTATACCACATATTTTGTGTTAGCAGTTCTGTTACTTAGCCTTTAACATTCTGTAGGTTTTCTGCTTCTTAATATCATCTGGATATTGGTAACTGATGGTCATTTAAATCAATCGTGGTCTCCCTGTCTTTGATGCTGTCATGTTTTGCAAGTAATGACTGTGACAAAATGTTAAAGTGCAGATTGCCATTATTTTTCCTTTTCCATTAAATACAATGGCCAGTGTACTCAGGACCTATACTTTTTAATGTTTTTAATGTTTTTAATGTTATTAAATAGAATGCTCTCTATTTTGGTTGGAGCTAATCAAGGGGTTTAAATCAGATTGTTAGGTCTCAAATTAGACAGGAGTGTATGAAAGGTAAGGGAAACAACATCGCACAGGTAGTTGCCATCTCTGGGACAATTGACTTAGGTGATTTATTTCATATAAAATTAGACACAAGCAAAGGTGGAATTCAGTTCTTCAGAGTATGGTGTCAGCTATTACCGTAGTCATTTATTGCCCATATTCTGGCTGCTACAGTAGATTAAGTAGGACAGTTGCAAAACCTGCAGAACATCTGGTCCCCAGAGTGAAACATCCTTAATGCTGAGTCAGGAACAAAGAAAGTATTTCCTTGGAAAATGTACCGTGTGGTCATGTAACTAATGAATGTGCCACGCATACAACCGGTCAAAAAGAAATTCCACAGAGCACTTACTGTGTTATATATGCTTGTGGGGCTATATATCTTTATTGAGGTTGGTTGTCCCCGAAGGCTTTAAAGAGAAAAGCAAATAGTAAGGGGGACAGACATGATACCTCATAGCATTTGGATGCATATAGGTAACACCAGGCCTGCAAATTTTTTAGGGCTATTATGTGAACTTTTGCCTTTGAGTTAATGAGAAAATTGTATTAGCAGGATGTCTGTTTCTGTAAGGATGAGCACTTGAAGGGGAGGAGATGTCTGCTTTGCTTTTAGAGATATTTGCCCAGGGAGGTGGTGGAGTCACCATCCCTGACTGTGTTTAAGAGTAGATTAGATGTGGTGTTGAGGGATCTGGTGTAGGGGAGAACTGGTAGAGTAGGGCTGATGGTTGGACTTGATGATCCCAAGGGTCTCTTCCAACCTAAGCGATTCTATGATGATTCTATGATATTGATGGTGAAAGAGGAGTGGTGAGGGCCAGAAATCTTGGGTTTCATTGCAGGCTATGAGGAGGAGTGTGTGGTAGTGGTCACTTCCATTTGTGCCTGTTGTGTGTCCTGCCCTCAGCTGGGACTCTTCTTTCACTATCCCTTTTAGCCTGTCTTCTTCCAGCCCCTAAATCCTTGTTAGTTTTCATTCCATTTTCCTTCCACCCTCCCTGTAAAAAGAAGTCTGTATAGCTCTTTAGAAAGGGCTATGCGATGTTCCCATTTCACAGAGCTTATTGCATAAACGCTGTTTGATATGACACTGCTGAAAAGCATTGACAGAACAGTAGGGTATTTGATAGGCACAGCATTTGCGTTCTTCCTTCGTGATGTGATTTGTGCCTGAAGTTGTTTCACCAGCTTCAACAGTTCTTGGACTGGAAAGCATTTGAAAATTGTAAAAAGTTACAGCTGAAAATGCAGTAGTTTTGCACCAGGAGCGTGGATAGATGGCCTTTCCAAAGTTACTCTAATGACAGCCAGAAAAACCATTGTTTTGGCAGTACCGTTGTAGCAGATTTGCAAGGAAAGTAAGTGCTTATGTAAACAGCTGTGCAAATACCATAATGCCCTGGGTCACTTGCACCACTCTGGCTGTGTGTGATGCAGTCAGCTTGCATTTTAAGTATTCCTTATGTCTTCAGCTTTTTATAAATAGCAGCTCTTTCAATGAGGTGCTGTCTATGGTAAGTGAATTAAAACATACCGCCTTTGGAGGCAGAAAGTGCCCAGGCTTGATGTTTAAATAATGTGGAGCAAAGTACTCCATAGTTCTGCAAAGAGACTGCAGAAAGTACTAGCTTCCCTGGAAGCATCAGAAACCCTTGATTTATAGACAATACTATTGTCAACGTGGTGCTGGTTCAGCAGCATCTCTCTGCACACATTTGGCAAATACTTAAAGGCCATGTTTTGTGTCATTGGTTCAGCCTTTGAAAATTATTAACTTCTTTGTGCTAAAGGATATACACAGCAATGCAAGATTTTATCTTGACAGTCTAATGCTTTTGTCTTCTACAAGCAAGCATGTATTTGTGGATTTATTTTTTTTGTTAAGCTTCTCAAAGAGTAGCATATTAACTGCTTTGTAGTCACTGTGGTACTGATGAGGTATGGGAAAGCATTTAACTTCCATGACTTTGTAAAGCTGGATCATACAGGAGCCTGTAGCAGACAATTTGTTAGCGGGGAAATAAATGGAAGTTTTCAGATGAAGTTACTTAAAAGTATGTGTTTATATTTGTCGTGAAATCTGGGCAGAGGGAATACATGCTTTCTGGACTATCCAGCTAATCTGCAAATGAGGTTGTGCAAAGCACAGAATAAATGTTATTGACATTATTATAATTTCATAATGTTTTTCCTAATTAGCTTCCTTCCTTTTTTTGTTAGCATATCATAATTATTTACATTAGTGGCAAAGTTGAATAGGCATTGTTAATACCTAATTGCAATGAAGGATGTATGACTTGGAATGGTAAATTCTTTAAAGCGTTTATAAACAGAATTTGGAGTTCCGATGTGGTCCCTCTATAGTTTCTACAGGAAATGTATGCTGTATGTGTCCTTCAGCTGAGGAAATTAGCTCCCTACTCATGCATTGTAAAACTGGCTGCTAACCCAACTAAAAAGCATCACTAATCAGTTCATACGGGGGAAAAAAAATGTATTTAGGTGCGGAATCCAAATGTAAAAGGATTTTTTCAGAAGACAAACCAACGTTATCTAGAAAACTCTTCAGCACCATATAACACAACTCTGCATTTTTAAGATGATGATCAATGAGATTTAAAAGCGTGTTTGTTAGAAATACTAATCCTGTGTAATAATTACTTTTGATAGTTTCAGTTTGGAAAAAATTTACATAGGAAATTATTAATGCTTTTGTCTCCTTTTCTCTTCTAGGCTTAACAGAAACAGAAGCGATTGGATTACAACTCTGACATTTTAGAGCACAAGTGATGTTGAAACAATTTGAATGTATTGGAGCATGGCTGCTTCTTAAAATGCTAAAGTTAAAGGGAATTACTGCTTATCAAAACCTACTGAATATCTGAATTTTCTAGACGCCCTGTATTTAACTGCGTCCTTAAATGTCCATGATTAAGATCTCATGCAACCATTGTATAGTTTGGAGACTATTCTCCAAAAGAAAACTGTGCATTTAAAAAGCAGAAATGAGTGTGGTTTCTCTTGGAACTTACTAAGGTTGGACATATTGAAAGATCATGACCAGCTTGAAGCGGTCCCAGACCGAAAGGGCTGTTGCCACTGGGGTATCAGTCGGAACAGATGGCACCTCAAAAGTCCACTCGGATGACTTTTATATGAGGCGCTTTAGGTCACAGAATGGCAGCTTAGGACCTGCAGTCATGGCACCAGTTGGACCTCCTCGGAATGAAAGTTCTCATCATGTTACCTCTACTCCTGGGGTCCCTAAAATGGGGGTCAGGGCAAGGATTGCCGACTGGCCCCCAAGGAAGGAGAACATCAAGGAAGCAAGCAGATCCAGTCAAGATATTGAAACAGCAAGTTGCCTCGACAGCATGTCTTCTAAAAGCAGTCCTGGGAGTCAGGGAAGCTCTGTTAACCTGAATGCTAGTGATTCTGTCATGTTAAAGAGCATCCAGAGCACACTTAAAAGCAAGGCCAGACAAGACCAGAATCTAGACTCCAGGTTTCTTACCCCTGATGTCTATCCCAGTTCCCCAAGGAAAGCTCTTCGCAGAATAAGACAGCGCAGCAACAGTGACATTACCATAAGTGAGCTTGATGTGGATAGTTTTGATGAATGTATTTCACCCACTTTTAAATCCGGACCATCTCTGCACAGGGAGTATGGCAGCACATCTTCCATAGACAAGCAGGGAACTTCAGGGGACAGTTTTTTTGACTTACTGAAAGGCTATAAAGATGAAAAGTCGGATCAGAGAAGCCCAGCCACAACTAAGCTCAGTGAACTCCTGATTGCCAGTGGGAGCAAGGGTTCAGAATTCTCTCTAGATGTGATAGATGGACCCATTACACAAAGGGAAAACCTGCGACTCTTTAAGGAAAGGGAGAAGCCGCTCAAGAGACGCTCAAAATCAGAGACAGGAGATTCATCCATTTTTCGTAAGCTGCGCAATGCCAAAGGTGAAGGGGAGCTTGGGAAGTCTTCAGATCTCGAAGATAATAGGTCAGAAGATAGTGTCAAGCCTTGGACTTGTCCAAAGTGTTTTGCTCACTATGATGTACAGAGTATTTTATTTGATTTAAATGAAGCAGCAATCAACAGGCATAATGTCATTAAAAGAAGGAACACAACGACAGGTGCATCTGCTGCTGCTGTAGCATCACTTGTCTCTGGCCCCTTGTCCCATTCAGCAAGTTTCAATTCTCCAATGGGCAGCACTGAAGACCTGAATTCAAAGGGAAGTCTCAATATGGACCAAGGGGATGATAAAAGCAATGAACTTGTGATGAGTTGTCCTTATTTTCGTAATGAGATTGGTGGAGAAGGGGAGAGGAAGATCAGCCTTTCCAAATCCAATTCAGGTTCCTTCAGTGGATGTGAAAGTGCCTCGTTTGAATCGACTCTGAGTTCTCATTGCACAAATGCCGGAGTAGCAGTTCTGGAAGTTCCTAAGGAGAATCTGATTTTACATCTGGACAGAGTGAAAAGATACATCGTTGAACACGTAGACCTTGGTGCATATTATTATCGAAAATTCTTCTATCAGAAAGGTAGGTAATTTTATTTCTCCTTGAGTTTTAGTACTGTTTGGTTTTTTTTATTTTACCAATATACAAAATTGAGCTGATGTATTTGCGAGAATTATGTGTGTTTTTTATAATCATCACTGCTTAAACGGGGCACATTTTAGTGATCAGTACATGCTGTGTCCAATGTCTTTCATGGTGTTGGAGTAAAGCAACTGTTGATTTTAGTGTTGTTATACGCAACAGCAGTGGCTAAAAATTATAAATGTCTTGAAACATGGGTTTGCTTTCTTCCCTCCATATCAAGACTTGATGTACCAAGGATGTAATGGAATGTACAGCTTGAAAAGTTAGCATGGCCTTGCTATGGTGTCTCGTGATGGATAGGACTGGTCTAATGATTGACCTGAAGACTCCTTAGCTACCAGAGATCAGGATTGGGTGTCATCTCTCTAGTCAAAGCCGCTCAAAGGAGCTTGTTTCATGGAGATTAAAGCAACAGGGATGCCTGGTTAAAATAAGTGGATGGTCAGTTTAAAAAAACAAACATGTTAACTGTGTGTTACAGCTAATAATCTCATCTCCCGTTTTACCCCTTGCCTTGAAATACATCTTGTCTCTTCTTCCCTGCATTGTCCCTTGGTTGGGTGGCTCTCACCACACTTTCCATAGTCTCTTTCTGCATTCTTTCTAGGACTGAGAGTTAGCTGTGGCTGCATGTTTTTTGAGCTGATCCATGTCCTTTGGAGAGAAAGGACTGAGGGGAAATATACTAGTTTTCTGAGAACAGTAAACCAGGTGCATAATATAGAATGAGGTATATTTGGAGAGGAGAGCCTGAGATTAGACACCTTTGCCTGTGACTAACTTCCTAACTCTCTCTCTGGAGCAATTCAGTTCCTTATCACCCTAGTGAGTTTTGCAGTCAGCAGCTAAAGGTGCAGTTTCGTGTTGCAGTCAACCTGATTTAACAGCATTTCAACACGTAGAGGGGAAGACTATTCCTCCCCCTTCCTTGTACCAGTTCTCTTGTTTTCTGAAAGCTTGATAAGCTGGTCCACTTCACTAACCAAGCAGAAATCTTGCCATCACAATAAACTTGCTTTTTATTGCTTGATTATTTCTCTGAAATTTTAGTGGATCAAATCAAATTTTCCTTTCAGTTGGAGAAGTGCCAAAGCCTAGTGTCAGGTAAGCAATGTGAGTGAACAGAAGAAGAGGGAAGAGAGTGTGAACAACAGCCTCTCTTGACTTCTCCTTAAGGGAAACCACACCCTTATGCTACTACAATGCCAGTCACCACTCTCTCCTTTTCTTTCTAGTCTTAATTAAGATGAATTAGATAAACTCAACATATCTGAGTCCTAAGGGTATTGGTGAGGAGTAAATAGTTAAAAAAAATGTTAGTACGTGTATGGAGTATGCTGGGAGGGAGAGAAGAAGCTGTGGTTATTTTTCTTTAAGCCCTAAAACTGGATTTTAAATTCACTGTGCTGGAGTTTAGTCCAGCAAGCGAGAGCCAGGGGTGTTGTTCCTACCAGAGACTTTTGTCTGAAAAGAGGTACACTTCAGAAGCCTCATCAGCTATGCCCAGACCCCGCAGTTCTACAAGTACTAAACACATTTTGTTGGCCACCCAGTGTATATTGTCTTTCCCCAAGCCAAACTTCAGACTAATCTGAAAGAGATGGGATAGTGATAAAACTCCCAGCTCAGTGTGAAGCTCATCCATGTTGGGGTTGCTTCGTTCCTACAGTATAATACTATGGANTTGTAACTGAAAGTTGTTATAGCATGAAGCAAGTAATGATGCAGAAACTTCCTTCTTTAAAGAGGAGGCTAAATCTTTGTGATGTTATGAATAGGTCAGACAGTAATGAAAGACAGTTTCAGTGGGATCAGATAGTCAAGTCAGCAGGCCTCAGGTAATTTTATAGTCTTAAAATTATGAAGCAAAGAATTCTGATTCAGCAACAATAGCTTTTAGAGACCTTAAACAAGGAAAATCTCACAGATTGGAGAACTACTGAAGTAATTCTAAAGCCTGTAAAGAATAAAAGGCAATGACCCATAGAATTGTAAACCTTTAGTTTGTTTCCATTCTAACTTGAAATAAGAAAGCAGGTTATTTGGGACTATATCAACAAAGAGCTGCCAGTTAAAAATCATTAATGATGACAGTCAGCATGATTTAATGGAAAAAAAATAATTGACACCATTCATCTTTTGTGTCTTAAAAAAAATATGGAAAAGAATGAAAGGTGTTGTGTTGATCCCAGATAATTTGGTGAGATGCTGATGGTGAATTGACTGAGAGTTTAAATTGTGTGGACTTAAAAATTTGTTTCCATCAGCTTCTTTTAAGTGCCGCTTAAAAAAAGAGGGCATCGCTCCGGAGGAACACTCTATCCTCTGTCCCCAGTTGTGTCTGGGAATTACAGTTCTCATAGAAAGAATCAAGAGCATCCATTTAGTTTTGGTCTTCATCAGGCAGCAGTTGCTAACATCGTTACCGTTTGGCACAAATTTGAGTTTACTGGCTTAAAATGAAAGACTTGACTGAGAAGGAGATAGTCTTCTGAGATGGTTTTATAGTAAATGAGCTGTAGGTCAGCTTTTCTTTAACTATAGGCAGCTGGTAAAAAAAAAAGCTTAAATTCTTTCAC
>VZTM01008018.1:19404-31540 GCA_013400555.1 Jacana jacana
GAATTATATGATAAATACTTAACTTTTTAAAAGTATGTATAATCTATTTTAATGACCAAGTATACGCAATTAATTCTTTTATTTTGGCATGGATTTATAAACTAATTTATGGATCTCGATAATTGTCTCCTGAATGTCTTTTAATTAAAAATATTTTTTCAACAGTCAGGCTTAAGAAGTGTTGTCAGGCTTATATGTCAGGCTTAAGAAGTGTTGATTTCAATGAGCTTTTTCTTCCACCCCATGAGAACCTGTTTTCTGTGCTATTAATGGTTGGCATAAAATTATTGAATTATAGTTGTGAAGTAGCCCTTATTTTTACAATAAATCTCCTAATTAGCTACCTTTAGATTGGATATTAAGATTTGTGCACTTTAATTCTGCTGCTTCTTTTCCTCCTACATGAAAGAAAAAGCGGTTGGATGTAAGGAAATTCAGGATGTAGTGGAAAATTGGGTGGAGATGCAATAAACTGTACCACAGGGAAAAGTAGTCGGATATGAGGATATATACTGTAGGTTGCAGAATGAATACAGAGGGTGGGGTGGAGGAGGAGAAAGAGAACAAAGGCAAAGGTAAAGAATGGATGACCCTGTAGTAAATGTGAATAGAGAGGACTGACTGAGGAGACACACAGGAGAGCTAGAAAGACAACTCCCCAGTGTAGGGTGAAGGGAAAGGATAAAAGACATTTCCTATAAGCAGGGAAGCGTAAAATTTCACACTTCTTTGTGCATTTTACCAAATGAATAGGGGCCAGATAAAAAGCTTAATCAAATGATACAGGCTTGTTGTATGTGTATTTTCATGCAACTTCAAACATTCCTCTTCCCGGCTTTGCATAATGTGTTTTCAAATTGTAGAATAATTTTGCCTCAGAAAACTCTGTGAATTGCAGGCGAGACTTGGTTACACAAGATACACAAATTGAGCAGTTGTCAGTACAGAAAACCAATGTAGGTTTTGGACCCTCTTAGTATGTATTATCAACATACTTTTTTTCTTTAAAAGGCTTGTATAAGTGAAGTTTCATCAATGTTTTTAAGTCACTAAGCAGTTTAGCGTGGAGGTGGCCAAGCTATATCAGGTTTTGGAAGCTGCATAATATGCTGATAGAAAATTGATCTCACGTTCTCAATGACTGTGCATCTGCAGTGACCATCTCTGCATAAACTGTTTGGTGAGCTATAAACATCCTGAAAAAAAAGCAAGTTACTTAATGGAGGAAGAAGAAAAGCTAGGGTGCTAATAAGATGGCTTGGATTTTTAAACAACAGATCTCTGTGGCATTTACAGGGCTCATATCAGTGGAGTAGTATAAAGATTTAATTAGGCTTATGTGGATGGTCTAATTTATTCATAATTTCCCCACTCATGACTAATTCAGTTACCCAAAACTTAGGCCAATATTTACAGGATATTCCACTAGATATTAAAAGAATTTTAAATCTTAATTACCTATGTGCAGAATGGCTTTTGATGGCTTGCAGAGGAATTTGGTAAAAGACAAGCTATATAATGCTGTGAGCATGTTTCTTTAATGTTTTGCATGCTCTGAAATCTTAAATGGAAAACATTGAGGGAAGAGTAATGAAATGCCAGATACTGGGTAACAGAATAGAGCCCCCAAGGGCTTAAAGGGGTGGACAGCTGTGTGAAAGCAAAGGTGTAATTCTAGGGCACAAGTAAGCTCACAAGGAGAGAGCATGTACTTGAAAAGCAATTAGCATGTTGGAGGAAAGTATAGCAAGGACCAGTAAGTATAAAATTTTAAAGAGAAATAGAATAAAAATGAGGCACTCAAATTTTTTAACACTGCAAGTGATTGTTATTGGGAAAAATGACTGTTGTGACTTTGGATGGAGTGTATTTCAATATCCATTTTTACTATCTTTAAAGATGCAATTCTTGACAATGATAGTAAACTATTTTACATTTTATCTCTAGAGCTCATATTAGACTGCTCTTCAAGTTCTTTGTTCAAAGTTGTTTGTTTTAAGAATAAGACGTAACCAGCGTATCGTAGTTCAGGCAGTATGGGTACATTTCCTCTCAGAGTAGTTACGTCTGTTTTAATTCCAATGAATGTCACATTTCTTCTTTGAATTGTTGAATTTTCAGACAGCTCTAACTTTCTATTTCTGTGCATGTATAAATTCATTCATAGATGCAGATATACAGCATACAGAAAGTGATGATATAGGATTTATATTTCTTGTATGATGCTTGACTTCTCTTTTTAGTTAGCTTCTCTTAAATTTTCCTGTTGGGTATTGTGTGTTTTCATTCAATTGTCACTTAAATATGTGCAACAAAAGGAGGGGTAAGGAGAATCTCCATCCTTTATTGGATTTGGAGGGGGTGGAAACAGTAACCAAGGATGAGGAAAAGGCTAAGGTACTTCATGCCTTCTTTGACTCAGTCTTTAATAGTAAGACACGTTGTTCTCTGGTTATCCATCCTCCTGAGCTGGTAGATAAGGACAGGGAGCAGAATGAACCTCCCATAATCCAATGGGAAATGGTTAGTGACCTGCTTCACACACAATTTTATAGGGTCAGGTGGGATCTACCCAAGGGTATTGAGAGAGCTGGCAGAAGTGTTCCTTAAACCACGTTCCATCATTTATCAGCAGTCCTGGCTAGTAGAGGAGGTCCCAGTTGACTAGAACTTAGCAAATATGATGCACAGCTACAAGAGAGACAGGAAGGAGGATCACGGAAGTACAGACCTGTTATCGAGCAGATCATCTGAGTGCCATCACAAGGCACGTATAGGTCAACCAGGCAGTCAGCCCAGTCAGCATGGCAGGTCCTGCTTGACTAACCTGATGTCCTTCTGTGACAAGGTGACCCACTTAGTGGATGGGAAAGGCTGTGGATGTCTGTCTAGACTTAAGTAAAGCCTTTGATACCATTTCACACAGCATTCTCCTGGAGAATTTGTGATACTCAATGTGAACGAAACAGATTTTGTTCTAAGAGCTAATGTCAGAGATGAATCCTGGTTTAGGCCTGTATATACAGAGATGCCACGTAGAATTTCAGCCTTCTTGTATAAACGGAGGTCATTAGAGAGCTCCGTTCTCATTTCATGAGAATGAAACTCTGGTACCACTGAAGACATGCTCTTACTGGCTTTTGTGGTGCTGGCAATTTATTTCCAATAGAACAACTAAGCATGAAAATACAGTTGAAGTGTAAGAACAAAGATGAACTTCTATCTTTTATTTGTGTGTTCTTTTGGTTTTGGTGTTTTGTTTTGTTTTTGTTATGCAAGAACACTGGAACTATTTTGGAGCAGATGAGAACTTGGGTCCAGTTGCTGTGAGTATAAGAAGAGAGAAGCCTGAGGAAATCAAAGAAAATGGACCTCAGTACAACTACCGGATCATATTCAGAACCAGCGAGGTAAGCAGTTCAGGAATGAGAGTAAAAGAAGCTAGAAGTTGGCAGGCAAAACCAGGTGGTATGGGTGGGGTTTGTGTGTTTCAGCATTAATAATAGATTTCTGTCTCCTCTACATACTTATAATCCAGGAATCTCCTGACAAAGTAATGCTGCATGTTTACATTACACGGATATCAAGTAAGCGTATCAGTGAGTGAGTTTATTCCATAACATCCAATACAGAGGAAACTCTGAAGGTTATTTTAGTTAAAGCTTGAGAAACTTACAGGAGCTATATTAGCTAGAAGCAAGCAAAGAGGAGGAAAATTACTTCCTCCACTGTTGTATGTGACAGGAGGTAAACCTGAGAGGTGCGCTTTTATACTTCAAAATGCTCTGCTAGAAGTACTACTACTAAAAGTATTAGTTCCATGTAAAACTCAGTTCTGTTGAATCATTTTAAATAGTCTGAATTCTTTTAGCTATCAGTGAGTGACATACTGCATATCAGTGCGTTTCATGCAACATAAGTTACTTAATGTTCTCAGTCTCTATTGAGAATTAGAAAAATAGTACATTTTGCTCCACTGCTATTGCTAAGCAACCCTTTCTCAGTGCATAATTCAATATATGATCCATTTTTGTTTTGTATACTTAGCTTATGACATTAAGAGGCTCCGTGCTGGAAGATGCTATCCCTTCAACTGCAAAGCATTGCACGGCCAGGGGGCTTCCCCTAAAAGAAGTACTGGAGTACGTGGTTCCTGAGTTGAACATCCACTGCTTAAGGCTGGCCTTCAACACTCCAAAAGTCACAGAACAGCTTATGAAGCTGGATGAACAAGGGGTAAGTGCAGAGTTACAGAATGAGACAAACTGTCAGATTACTGCCACGAACTGCAAAATTGCATTTTAGTTTTAAGTGATTAGAGGCAGTCAATTAAAATGCCTTATTTGAACTAAAGCTTGTCATCAATAGGGAGAGGTATGTTGCATGTCTTTCCCCCAAGTTTTGCAGAATATTTGGTAGGTATGAAATCAAGTCCATTGGCCTAAGTAGTCTTAAGTTTTAGATTAACATTATAGCAGTTGTCTACTATGGTTTAGTTTAAAAGAGACTGTTTTTCAAAGACAGTGGGAAAGGAGTGAGTGCTGATCTGGTTTTATTATTGCTATTATAATGAGAACAGAAATCTCCCATGTTGCTAAATGTTTTGTTGTAATTCTACATTGGCACAACCATTGCCTGTCTGTTGGTGGGGTTTTTTTTCCTTACCCCAAAACCAAACAATATCACAAAATATTCTATACGTCTTCTTCATACAAGTGGTTTTCAATTAGGTGGTAGTCCCCATGTCTTGAAAATGGAACCAAAGCTCATTAGCTATATAGCTTAGACTTAGCAAAATTAAAGCCTGTGAGTGAAGTGAATTTTATGATTAAAAACTTTGACAGTGACATTTAGCAGCGCTGAGTACTGAGGCCCTCTTTCTCCTGGTCTTTTGTGCTTCTCGTGATCAGACTTTCCTGCACAGAATTAATTTCTATGATGTTAATTCTTCTTGCTTTTGATTGCCATCATAAAAGGTCTAATCATCATCTGCCCCAGAAGGGAGAGACTATAGTTATTCTGAACAGGTTTGTAAGTAATTATTATGAAGATTTTGTCAGCCTCCTTGTGGTTTGGTTGTTAAAATGGACAACATAGAGAATCCCCAAATAAAAGACGCACCAGAAGCAAAAGTTGAGTAAACCACTTTGTCCTGTAGTGAGTTTCAGAACTTCATCTATTTTACTAAGATACCCAAGAGGGTGAAGAAATGGGTAGCTGTGGCTGTCGCAGAGCATCCAGACTAACCAGGGGTTGGTTATTGGTGGTCGGCCCAAGGGCAGCGCAGTCCGGTGTTGCCACTGACCATGACCAATGGTGGGTGCCAGGCTAAGAATATGAGATAGGATGAACATGGAACGATACTTTCCTAGCTCCTGATGGCTCACAGGCTGTTACAGGGCTCTCTGTCCTATCCCTCTATTTCACCAGTTTGATGAATACTACTTTAGTTATTTATCATATAGAAATTGTTATATACTTCTGCTCTTGCTTTTGACTTTCTCTGGAGTTTTTCTAGTTCCCCTCCTCCTCTCCCACACCTGTTTTAAAACAGTACAGTTTTGAAAACGGAGAAAAAAATGGTTTAGTATGCTTTCTTACATCTTTTCTCTCTTATTTACTGGTATTTTTATGTGCTTTATGGCTATTACCGAACACTGAAAGTATCTTTTCATGAATGCCTAAGACCCTGTTTGTTCCTTAGGGGAGTGTAAATCAGAGCTCGTTGCTATAGATTCAAAGTTGTGTGTCTTAGCGCCACATAAGTCACTTCGAGCTTTATGTGCACAGAGGTTCATCTGCCCAGTTATCTACCAAGTTCCTTTGGTAGCTCTCATAGCTGCTCTTCAACTCTAGTACCGTAGAGTAATCATTCAGTAATATTAGCAAACTTGGTTACCTTCCTATTCATCACCTCTGTCGAATTGCTAAAGTGTGTGTTGATTACTGTACCTCCAAGTTCAGAGCCCTGCCTTACTCTACTGATCGTTTTCTTCAGCTTTTTGTCTTTTAGCAAGTTCCATGTCTAAGTAAGGTCTTTTTCTGTATTTAGGGTTTTATTTAAGACTTTCTGAAGAAGCTTTATTTAACGTCTCTTGGAAATTCAAGTATATTCCGTATCAGCTGTATCTCCAACATGTGCTTATTGGCTGCATAGAGAACACCGCTGCTATGAGCCAGCAGACAGATAAGGTTGAGGGGACATGGGTTTACCATGTAGCCTGCTAAAAGAAGGACGAAATTTTTAGATACTCACGCTTTTCTGTGTAACAATTCTCTTGCGTGTGATGAGGTCCTAGTAAGTTGGAGGCCTGAGTGTCTTCCTTAGATGGTTAGAGCAGTGATTCCAAATATGTGCATATTCAGTGTTTGCGATTTGTTGTTTGAGCCTAAACCTAATCTGCCCTTCATTCAGAATCAAGTTGATCAGGTACTGGAAGACTCAAGGATATTTTTCAATATTTTTCCAAAGTTTTCTGTTTCAGCAGTGGAGAAAGTGGAATTTAATTCCACACAGCTCTATAAGCGAGCCTTTGGATTCAAGGATCAGTACCTTCCAGATATTCCCATCAAGAACCTGCAACTTCAATAGTGTTACTAGAAAAATTTTCACCAAAAAAAAAAAAAAATCTGGCAGAAATTTCTAGTTAAAGAAATAAATTCCAAAATTATTTCCACTAAATACCTAATTTGAAAAATAATTTAGCGCAACTTCCTTCAGAAATCTGTTGGTCTAAAAAAGCAAGAGATTAAATAATGCTGATTTCATATCCTATATTCCATTAAGCTCCAGCAGTGTAGTGTATAGTATGATTTCCCGTTGCTTCTTAAACTTAAAAATCGTTGAGGACAAGTGATAGTTAAAATTGTGTTATCTACATCAAAGTATATTCTGGTTTTGTGGTAATGAAACAGTTTGACACTTCTAACAGAAAAAGATAAGCACAGTCTGTACTAATTAGAAGCTGCATTTTTTATCAATTCCAAGCTAACAGAAAAATTTGGGTAACAGCTGCTCTACTAATTAGGTACACAAAATGTTTATCACTTCTTGCTGTGTAGAAAGAAACACCGTTTCATTACAGCACAAACAGGTGCTTGTTTGATACAGGAAATAAGGTGTATTGTAAATATAAGAGTTAAAAGTATGAAGTGACCTTGGCCTGACTTAGTCATGAAATTTCACCCAGTAACTCATTCATTGAGCAGAATTTGCATGCACCAGTTTTGATTAAGATAGGCTATCTTTTTATGTATTTTTGAGTGAGGTTTTAAAGCAGTTGGTTGTCTTCCTATTTAAGAATTTGCAGCTCTCTATTTGAATTTGTCTGCTTGCAACTTCCAGACTTCTGATATCTTTCTCTGCTAGATCTTAAGAGTCATTATGGTGTAAGATTTTTTCCAGCAAAGGTTTTCATATGCAGTGATTTAATCATCTGTTGGTCTTGTTTATGATAAACAAAACAGATTGCACTTTTCAAGTCTTTCACTGCAACATATTTTCTCTGAATTTCATGTCACTGTTATGGCTGAGCTCTGCCTGTTACTTTTTCAATATCTGTATTTGACAGCCAGTGTCAGAATGGGAATATTCTTTTTACCCCAGTTTTGTACTGGTGGTATATGTCAAGTTCCTTACTTCCCCTTAGATTGCTGGAGTCACGGTAACATCTGCTGTTCTGTATGTATGGTCTGCATTGCTTGTCACCTAGCTGGCTTGGGGGATTTTTGCTTTTTTAGAATGCATAAATTTGAATGGTTCTGTGTTAAAAAGCAATGCAATCATTCAGTAGGGCTGCACTACCTTCCTGGCTAATTACCATCTGCTAATCTTTGCCTTGAATGCAGAGTTCCTGGTGACTTACTTTAGGTGTGCTTCCAAATATGATCTAAAAATTTGAATATCAGGGCAATTACTGATTTATTCCAGAAGTTTATCTTTATGGCAATTCCTCATTCACAGAAATACTGCAAAATGTCAGTCAGTTTTTAATATAATTCCATACTTATAAACTTGCTGACTGGTTAAATCCAAGATGTGCTTTCTGCTGTCTTTCACTGGGTGCTAGACAAATACTTGGAGTGCACTTTTCCCACGTATATAAATATGTAAATACTTTAAGATTATTAAAATGAAGCTGCTACTTGATGACTTTTACCACAGCAGAATTTGTCCTTCAGCTCCTTTTTTAGTTATTACATAGAGCTAATGCAGTTTTAAGGACCCTAGCTTTATCAGAAGGAGGTGTAGTAATGGGGTCTGCATGCCTTTCTTCTGCCAGATCTGCTTTTTTAATTCGGTAATACCAGCTTGTGTTTTCCTTGGGAAACTTTTTTTTTTTAATTTCAGCAAATTTAAGGACACAGCTGGAAGACATATCTTGCTCTTTGCATAACCCTTATTTAGTTTCTTAGGCTGACATTTTCAAAGCAATAAAGGAGAGTTGTTTCGTTGCTCGTGGATGCATCACATCCCATTTATGTTTATGCCCTTGAAAAATACATTCTTCATTTGAAATTGAAGCTTAAATCATGTAGGCGTGCTTGGTGAGAATGGTTCTCTTTGTCCAAACTTCAGTAAGATTACTGTTGTAATTAGCGGCGCAGCTAAGGCATTGTGGTCCCATGGAATATGTCCCTGCAAGTGGAGAGAAAGCATCTGAGCAGTAAACACTGCCTGAATGGTCCAAAACAGGACCTGCTACTGATGATACAGAAAGTGGTGGCAGTTGTTGTGACAGGAGCAGCAGCAGTGTCACCTCTCACCACCTTTCCTCTCTCCCCTCTTCTCTCCTACCTTGTGCTACTGTCAGCAGTAGCTGGTCCAGGTTCTCTACAGGAGCACATCACCCTGAGTTTTGCTGCTGTGAAGCAATAAGCTCACAGTGAGTGCAATCATGTAGTTTGCTAGCTAAGCAGAGATCATCGAAATGTTCCTGCAAATCTCATCTACCTCCTTTCTTGAGAAAATTTGAATCATGCAGAATGTTTTACAGAAAGAAAGGGAGAAAAACCTGCCATCCATCTGTGTCTGGATTGTACTGAGCGTTGTGTACACCGATGGTTGTTTTCAGCTTTTGGATTTTTTTTAGTTTGTTTTTTTTTTTTTTTTTTAGTGAATGGGCAGTTGGAATAAGCAATTAATAGATTGAAACATTAATTTGCATGTGCTTGGTATTTGTTTTTCCAATAAGTATCTTTGCTTCAAGTCTGAATACTTTAGTACCTAAAATATGCGGACTTCATTCTTGCCTGTGAATGGTTTTGGTTGGATCTCTAGTGCTGAACAAGTGTATTTCCTTTATAGTTACACAGAAATATATGTATATATAAAATAAGTTAAAATTAATGCATTTGATAATTGTGTCCACATCATTCCAGCAAGTTCCAGAACTTTTTGTGTCACGACCTGTGATAGCTTTGAGAGCAAATCACAGCATATTCAGATGCCTTTGGTTCCCTTGCAAATAACTGTTGTCACTTCCCACTAACCTGCAGCACAAACTTGTAAATCTGGTGGCAGTTTCGATAGACATTCTTGTGACTTTTGCTCTGGCAGATCTGCTTGGTATTTATTTAAAATGGAGCCTCTGCAGAAATTGGTGTGTGGGAGGGAAGATTATTTTCCCAGCAATAAGTATTGCGTTTTTTATTAGATGAATTCCCAACTCCAAGGCTCTCCTTTGCGCTCTGTCAGGCAGAGCTCCTGCCTGTGAAACCGGGTTTGGGGATGGCAGTAAATGCTGTGGGTGCTGCATTCTTCTCTTCTGGAACTTCTTTTCCTGTAGCCTAGACATAAAGGGCACAGATGCAGTACTTTTAATGTGCGCATTAGTTTGGAACTGGTGAGAACAGTTTGCTTTGAAGAAATGCAGTTATGGTGGGGTAAAAAATTACTTTATTCCCATCTACAGTTTCTGCTGGTTTAGGAACATCAAAAGCCAAATTAGAGAAAAAAAGGAACTAAAAAGCACAAATATGTTTGAAAGTCTATGCTAGTACATAGTATCTTTAAAGTGTTCCCAGCGTTTCTCAATTTAGCTCTCTTCTTTGTTACTGCATTTTTAAGTAAGAGGTCAACTGAACACCGTGGACTCTTTCAACATTGCTAACAGATCAATGCACCCATAGGTGAATAATTTTTATCTTCTGTTTGAAGTGAGGGAATGTTAATTTTGTCACTTACTACAGAAATGAGCACATGCTGTGCCCTGTCCTTCTGCATGGAAGGTTTGGAACAGGATAGTAACCATGGTACCAGCTTAAGAGTGCGTCTCAAGTTCCTGATGTTTCTCAGCCAACACATGCCATGTGGCTCAATGTAAGGCATTCACCATTTGCCTGCTGCAGTGTTGTCCTGAAAATAGGGAGCATTAATGTTTGTTTCACTTCAGAAAGCATTTTGACATCTTCAGATTAAATATCGCGACAATTACGCTGTGAAACAAGGAGAGTATCTGGAACTAGACTAACATTTGAAATTAGACTGATAATTAGGTGGGTTTTTTGCTTTGTAAATTATGTGTTTAATAAAAGCTCTGAAGTGAATTCAATAAATACGTTCCCGCATCACTTGGTATACATATGGCATTTTTATCTTTTTCCCCTTGCAGTTAAGTTACCAGCTTAAGGTGGGTATCATGTACTGCAAAGCTGGGCAAAGCACGGAAGAGGAAATGTATAACAATGAATCAGCAGGTCCAGCCTTTGAAGAGTTTCTTCAGCTCTTGGGAGAACGGGTTCGACTCAAGGGATTTGAAAAGTACCGTGCTCAGCTGGATACAAAGAGTAAGGCTTTTTCATTTCTTTTTTTCCCATAAGTGAACAAAATAATCATATGGTTGCTAACTGACTTTTTGTACAGAGTTCTTAAAAATCGCCTTTTTCTATAGGAAGACATTTGCTTAATACCAGAAGTATGAACAGAGCAAGTATATAATTTGACCTATATCTATATAGTCTTTCAGCACTGATAATTACTGGATTTTTTGTAGCGATTTGGTATGAAATTATCACCAAAGCTGCAACAAGAAGCCAGTAAGTATGGAACCATTATCAGCATTGAAATGAGTCACAAGCATGTTGTCTAAAGAGAGCAATCAGTTCAGTTGGTATGTCATAATTTTTTTAAGGATGTGCTAATAGACTGTCTCAAAAAAAGTTTCGAGATTCCATCTCTATAACTCCACCTTGACAAGCTGATCTATTGCTTTTCTGCTGTGTCTATTGCATGTGTGTTTTCTTCTAGACACTTTTGCCTTACTCCTGCTATCAAATGTATTTCTCTCTCTGATTTTTTTCTCTTGAGTTATGGAAATTAAACTGGTTTTGGCAGTTATATTATAAGCTTTAACNATCTTATAGGGATGGCTGTTGTCATCTCCTCAGGCTGTTTTGATCAGCCTAATTGTCACTCCCCAGAGGGTTGTAAAACTTCCTGTGGTTTTAAACCTAAATGAATACCTATATCACACACATTTACCATTGAACCAGCTTTCTTTTAGTTGCAATTCTTATATTCTCTGTGTTGTATTTACTCCCTTGAGTGCAGTTACATATGGCAGTTGTTGCTTTTGTGACATTACCTTAGTAAGCCAGATCTCTCTTATTAGTGTGGGAGGCATGGATTTCTCTTGCTTTCTCCCTTCCCCTGCAGTATTACCTGGGAGCATTCCTATGCACTTGTCCACGTTTGAATTCATTCTCTGTAATTTTAGTGGCTAGGATTGTATGCGGGATTCCAGATGGCACCCAGGCAGTTTCTTGCTGTAGCATTTCCTCGCCATTACTGGAATTACACGAATTGTGTGGCTGGGTTTTCCTTTTCTGCAGCTCCAAAGCATTATTTTATCAGTTATAAAAATAAACTAGGTCAAAAATCGAATGTGTATGGAAAATAGAGGAAATATTTGTTACTTCATAGCTTCTGGGTTTATATTGTGACTCCCTTGTTAGTTTCAGTAGTTGAAGTAAAATTCTCTGTTCCATTTCTCTTAGTTTAGATATTTCAGACATCTGAAAAAATGCCTTTTTTGGTGTCAGTCCACACAGTAGTTCCTAGCACATGTAAATGCTGGATGATTAAGAGTTGACTCATCTGCTTAGATATTCCCATGAAAGCTGTAAATGTGTCTTA
>VZTM01008019.1:0-32842 GCA_013400555.1 Jacana jacana
ATTTTACCAAGGAGGGAAGGAGGAAAGAGAAAGAGGGAAAAAAAAATTATAACAACAAAAAAAGTAAAGGGCTTTGAAAAAACTTAGGGTCTTTTGAGGTATTTTTTTGCCATGTCTTTATAGGTGTTATCAAAATCTATATAAATTCATAAGTCAGTCCATTCCATTTAGGATTCTTGCATTCGAAATGCAAGTTTGAGCAATGTCTTCATTCTTTAAAACCTGTATTTATGAGAAAAAGTAGAGACTTTATTGAATCACTGTCTATATTATAAATATTGGGCACAAAATAGATGATTACCATATAACTTGGAGACAAATTTGAATTAAATATTGATCCATCCAAACTCTTAACAGCCAGAAAACAGCCCAATTGCCATGGATATTGAAGACTCTAATGGTTTAGATGAACACTATGACACACACAATGGCAGATTATACAGTATTTAAAAAATAGAACACAAGGTTCTATTATAAATACAGGGTTATTTGTTGGAAGTAGTGAAAAATATAGTGACAGCTGTAAGAAGCTAAAATCTAATATATAATAGCTTAGTCTGAACAGCAAACTGTTCAGTGCAGTGATTAGCACTTGGATGGATGAATGAAGCCAATTTCTAATCTTTCTGATAGACATGAAGTGCATCAAGTGAACAAGATTACACAGGGAGAAAGTTATAGCATTAATGCTGGGTTTTTTTTTAATTGATAGCACAATATGTGGTGGCTCGTTGGTGGGCAGTTTTGCTTTGTGTTTTCCCCAGAGCTTTGAGAATAAATGAATTAACCATAAGCTTTCTGTCTAGTCAATGATATGATAGCAAAATACATAACAGAAAACATAGGTGTCTGTAGTGCCTTCCAAGGCGTACTGCAAATACTCAGAAATTGAAATAATTGTATGAGTTTCAGGAACAGACAAGTATCTTTATGCTATATTCTTCTGCCTGCATTGTTTCATTTCCAAAACATTAATAACAGAAGATTTGAACGCTTGCTGCTGTACTAAGCTGAAAGAGACTTAATTTGACCTGCAATAAATCACCATTTTTTTCTATATTATCAGGAGCCAGCAGGGCTGATGTAAATATAACAATCTCAAATCACAGTAAAACTGAGGTGAGATAAAGCAAGTCTGCATTGCTGAACAGTCTCTGGGTATAACTGGCTGAAAATTCTTTCAGTGTCTCGTTTGCTGTGATGGCAAAGCAGGTAAATGAGCATTCCAGTAAACTCCATTCACAGCTCACTTTTTCTCATCCCCAAGCACTCTCATCAATAAATTCATTGGCTTAGAAACTACTTTTACTGCTGATTTCTAGTACTTTGACTTTCATGAAGTGCTGGACTGAGAACAAACTTCACTCACATTATCCTCCTGGTTTAACAGCTGACCACCAAGAGCTACAAAGTAAACCAAGTCTTCCAATGTGTTGATTACCCATCAGTTGCTTTATTTAGACTTTATTTCCATAGCTTGCTTGTAAGAACATCACATAAAAGTGTGTGAAAGAGTGTGAAGTTAAAGCATCATTCATTACTTCTGCTCCAGCCAGAAGTACTGACAACGTCACAAGAAATATACTAGCTAAATTCAGTAGTTGAATAATCTGTTCTAATCCCATACATACTTATCGATCAACTAGTAAAATATTTGCTTCAGGAAAACTACTTTCTGGAAGGTTGAAATTAGCCCAGTTGATATGTAGTTTTGAGAGTATCTCTTTTTTCCAAATATTAGTGTGGGTGTAAAAACTTTTCTGTCTTTCACGTTCTCCACATTTTATTGGATATTGTGGTTAACTGTTCCACATCATAATTTGGATTAAATCCCAAAGAGCTCTGGGATACATGTTACTGGGCCCCTGTTCTACAGAACACCATCAAATTTGTCTGCTTATTATCTTAATTCAAGTGTTTCCCTAAATCTGGTATATGTGCACATGGTGTTACTATAAAGTGTATCAAGATTTCTATCACAAAAAGATGAACCTAAACCCTTTTCTATATTTCAGATTTAATACAGTAATGACATTAATGTTAAAGCAGTCATCAGCAGAACCTGAACTGCTCAAAGCTTTATAGCTCTGTTAATCAGAGTCAATAAAAAATGGATTTTTACCCAGAAACTGTTTGAAGTCAAAGTTGTATTGAAGAATATTTCATCATCTGTGCATGATGTAAAATAGATTCCCCCAAAATATAAACATGAGCAAGAGTAGTTATGGTTAGTGATTAAAATTTTAAGGGAAGCCAATATAAGCAGCAACTGAAAGGATCACGTTATGCAGCCATTTTTCAAAATTAAGCAACTACACTTAAAACACACAGAACCAAATTATTTCTCATTGGCTCATTAGTCCAATCATATTTTCCTGAACCACATGATTTTCAGCAAGTGCAAACTAAGTGTAGTGTAGCAGGCTATGAATAAACTGTCTGGAACTTGAATAACATATTTTTGTTTATTTTAACTTTTTAATAACTGAAAATCACAGTTATTGAGGGTCATCAGAGTGAGGGTTCTGGTTGTTACAGGTTTTAAAACACATTCAAAGTCATTTATTGAAATCTTTGAAAGTTTGGATATTATTCAAAAGCCTGTAAAAACAGAAAAAAATCAGTTGACATAAAGCAACAAAAAATAAAAATAATACAGGCAATCTATTAATACATGTTAGAGCCCTATGCAATAATAATACTTTATCTTGCCAACTAATACTATTTTTGCTTTTAAAAACACTGGAAATTTTAAAAGCAAGTTTCAGTTAAGTAGGCCGAGGTTTTTTTTTCCCCCTAATGGAGCTTCTTTTCTAAACATTACACTCAAAAAATCACAACATGATTCACATGACCTGGTAAAATTGATTCTCGGAGGAATAAATTGGATTTGAGTGATAAGCATTTCATTTTGAAATTATTCACCTGCTATTGAAACCAGTGTACACTGTCCTTTCTGAAATAAATTTAAGTAATATTTCTGTAGTAGAGGGAGTTTACTTTTTTTCTAAGGTTAAAATGCTGTCCAGAACTGGTAACAGTGAAGCCAAGGCTAATAATTGTTTGGATCGGATTTTCATCCAAGACATTTGCATACACATAAGAAGCCTCCTGCAGATTGCCTTCAGCACTCTTCATTCTTGAATTATCAGGTGGAAATTGGTATTTTTAATTCAGGGTCCCTACTTGGTCACAAATTGAAAAGTCTGTGGGAATTTAAAACAGGCAAGACAAGTTATCATCACTCTATTTGGGAAAAGAACAGATTGAGTAGCATTCTGCTCCTGCAAAACCAGCACTATGGCCCAACAAAACTGTTTTTCCAAGAATCATGTCATAAAAACCCTAAATATAGCAGTTTCATTTCTGTCATTACTATCTTTTATATTACTATAAAATTTCAAATTGGGAATCAATCTACTGAGAGGTAGATGATTCTTGTAGCCCTCAGAGCTGAGGGAAATGTATTGAGTTCTTAGAATAAGTAGAGAACACATTCATGTCATTATAAGAAGGCTCATAAAAGCATCTTTGATAAAGAAAATGACAAAAGTTAAAAGAAAAAATGTGCAACTTTTATTTCCTGTTCTGGATTTTGTGGTTACAAATATATGAAGAGGTACTGGAATAAACTTGAGCATCCTTTTCCCCAATGGTTTTATATGCCTTTATGCAAGTATATTAAATGTCTTAAGTATATTTTGATGTTGGGTTTGGCTTTGGATGTTAGTTTTGGGAGTTCTGGGTCTTTGTTTAGGCTTTGGGGGGTTTTGAGTTGGTTTCTTTTTCTGTATTGGGCAAATGTTCAAAGGACAGGTTAGCTTCATTCTTTTTAAACAATTGAATTAATGAATGTTGCTGTTTTCTGACACTTGATTTCTTCAGCTTTCAGTATAGAAAGACCAGATTTCTTTTATCTGTCATCGTTTCAGTTGGGATAGAGTCAACTTTCTTACTGGCAGCCGGTGTATTGCTACGTTTTGGATTTGGGATGAGAAATAGTGTTACTAATGCACTCTTTTTTTCAGTTGTTGCTCAGCAGTCAAGGCCTTTTCTCCTCCTCATACTATCCCACCAGCGAGTAGGCTGGGAGTGCACAGGAAGTTAGGAGGGGACACATCAGGGACAGCCTGACTCCAACTGACCAAAGGGATATTCCATACCATGTGACATCATGCTTAGTATATAAAGAGGGGAAAGACAGAAGGGGAGGACATTCAGAGCAATGCCATTGGTCTTCCCAAGTAATTGTTACACGAGATGGAGCCCTGCTTCCTGGAGATGGCTGAACAGCTGCTAACTGGGAGCAATGAATAAATTCTGTGCTTTGCTTTGTTTTGCTTGATTGTGTGGCATTTGTTTGACTTACTAAACTGCCTTTATCTCAATCTATGAGTTTTCTCACTTTTACTCTTCAGATTCTGTCCCCCATCCTACCAGGGAGGAGGGAGCAAGCAGCTGCATGGTCCTGGTTGCCAGCTCGGGTCAAACCACGACAGTTTTTGAAATAGAATGCAGTATTGACTCCTACTTGAAAATATTTGTCTCCAGCAGAAGCATGATTTTAAAAAAGACTCTTGGCCTTAAGTTTTAACAAGACATTTCTCCCATATCTTCATTTGGAACAATCTGGGACAAGTAAGGTGTTCATCAGTCTATTGTTATATAAATAAATACAAAAAGAAAAAGCAGTAGCAGTGATTATCCTTCATGACAATGAAAAATGGCTTGAAACTAAGTGGGAAGAAGAAAAGAGCAGAGACCTCCCTTACTGTGATATGTAAATGCACAAAACCCAGATAGTGTTCTAATTCTTTTATAAAATGTTCTCTCCTTTTCAGGAAATGACTGTATTCATTAATGTCTTGTGCTCATCATCACCTTTGGATATCGAAATCCAGTAGCTGGGTTATCTGATTATACTTCCTGATGGATGCCAAGCCAGCATTCATTTCACAAGTTTATGAACCAGCACTCCAAAACTCACTTGATTCTTAAAATTGCATGGTCATTTTTGAAAGGCAAAGCAAGTCTTACCAACCCTCAATTTGCTCCCTGAAGAGGCAGTTCAGGTGCCTTTCTTACCCTGAGCCCATATGAATCCCTGACAATGCACACAGTGTCATGCTCCAGGTCTGACAATGTTTATTTGGCTGCATGTAGCAGATACATCCTACATGCTTTATATGCTGAATCCTCTGCATCCTTTAAACTAAAGCTACAGTGCCCAAAACATCGGCTTATTATTAATTTCTAGGAGATAATAAATAAAAAAAAAAAAAGAGAGAGAAAAGGGACATGGATCTGTTGCAGTGAGACCAGACAAATACCGTGAAGATCAGGGGGCTGGAGTGTAGTGATGTGACAAGGGACAAGGGTTTTACACTGAGAGAGTGTAGATTTATATTAGATATTAGAAAGAAATTCTTTATTGTGAAGGTGGTGAGGCACTGGAACAGGTTGCCAGAGAAGTTGCAGATGCCCCATCTCTGGAAGTGTTCAAGGCCAGGCTGGATGTGCTTTGTGCTTTGAGCAACCTGCTGTAATGGGAAGTATCCCTGCCCATGGCAGGGAAATTGGAACTAGGTGATTCTTAAGACTTCTTCCAATGTTAACCATGCTATAATTCTGATTCTATTAAATGCTACAAACATAGCATGTGCTGGTAAAAAAATCCACAATTTCTCATTCCAGGCTAACAACATAGTTTGGGATTAAAACACTAACTATTGACACCAGCAAATCAACACATATTGATGTCTGTTGATACCAAAAGAAGTTCATACTTACTGGAAGGCATCAACACCTGTCAGCACCTCTGGGTACCAATACTGACACCCATTAACACCAATCTGCAGGCAATGGCATTTGTTAATGCCTGTGGCTCCATCTCAGACAACAGATATTTTTGACCCATGCGGTCCTGACTCTTTTTAAATTAAAAATTTTAACTCGGGTCTCAGAAAAATGATAATAATAAGAATCACAGTTGATACTAAACAAGGGTCTTGGTTACATTTAAAGATATATGAAGGCATAATGAGACATGCGAGGACATCACTGTTTACCATGGTTCAGCCACATCTACAAAAAAAAACCCAGCCAATATGATTGCAAGTGACCTGCTCTTTTAGAGTTTATCCTTCAGGGAAAAAAGGAATTATGCTAACATCCCACAAAACAGTACCGGAAAATACAAAAGAAAAACATAATCAAGAATTAACTACAGCAACTTTGTTCATTCCTCCTTTCTACAAAATAACTGTTAAAAACAAAGAAACAAACAAAAAACCCTCAAAAAATATGTAGTGCCGGGATATTTCTTTTTTCATGGTGGTTTGATTGTATCTATGACACGATTTTTTTAAGAAGCAGTGCCTAGTGAAGAAAATAGTTTTCTGAGGCAAGCAGCTTTGCTTCAGTAGTGCATTGTGTGCTGATCGTTTCAGAGCATTCACGTCCTCTTTTCTTTTCAGATTGAAGGGAGTCATTTATTCCATTGTATATGGCTCTCTCCCGCCCTCCTCACTTCCTCTTTTGCCCTTTATTATATTGAGCCACACTCCGTATATTCCTATTTAACAGTCATAAGAAACCCCCAATTGTCCCCTTTAATACGCTTGCCTGTTGTGAGCACTGGATGGGGCGAACCAGCTCCCTGGAAGCCACCTGCTGCACAAGAAACCAAGCAGGAGGAGGCCAACCTTTAAACCACAGAATGAATCTGAGTGAAACCACCACTCGCCGCTTTGCAGCTTTACAGCGCTGCCGAAGCACAGTGGGTCCGCTCTAAATTTGGCAGTAAAGTCCACTAGAAGGTCAGCACACTCTTGCTATGCATTCATTCTCTGCATTCTCTTCCTGTAGAAAGCGTCTGTATTATTCCTCAACTGATGATGCCACTGTGCTCCAGTATAGCTACATATATATATAGTGCCTCCACAAAGAGTAACAGTCAACTGTATCATGCTCTTGACTCCTGTGAGCTAATTTACCTTAGCTTCAAAATAGCCGCAAGCCAAATTAAAGCTGTGTTAGAGTAGAACAGCCATCATGTGTACTGTATCTGAATATCCTCGAGGGAGAGTGGAGCAACGTGAATTCTGTTTTTTAACAAAGGCTAGCTGAAAGAAACCTGCTTCTCCCTGTGTTAATCAGTTGTGCCCACTGACAATGGCATTCAGAGGAATCAACAATCCGGAGGACTAGGAAATCTGTGAAAAAGACAATAATAAAATTTTGGATTGCGGCTGTGTAATTATAATATACAGGAACATCTAAGCTGCTTTCTCCTTAGGAACAATTAAAATAAAACTTAAAATGGTATTAGAATAGTCAGTTCCAACTGACTATTCTTATATTTGTCTGTGTGATGTTTCAGCAAACTTTGCAAAGAGAAAATTACAAGCACATTCCTTATCAATGATAACAGAAGAACTAATGGAGAAAAAGCATGTACAATATTGAAAACTTATTCTTCAGTGAAGACATATCAGAGATATTTTGAAAAAATATCAGTGTTGGTTTTTTTTTTCTTTTGATTGCAAACTTTTAATGATCCAGGAAGAATGAATGCAGAAGTAAAGTTATTTTGCAAATATTTTAAGCAGTAATTCCTCATTCTCTTTGGCTACCATGTTTATTCTGACTCTTCAAACTTCAGCAAAGTAATTGTAAGTAGAGTAAACAGACAGGTAAAAATGCAAAATATTAATAAAGAACACCTCAAAAATTTTTTTCAATTTATAACATATTATGATGTCCACAGTTACACCAAACCCCTAGAAATCCTCTGGGGACACTGTGAAAAATGTCAAGAGAAATCATTCTTATGTTTTAATACACCAGCAAGAAAACACGAGAAATACTTGTGACAAATCAGGTTGCTGCATTTTGGCACCAGCACTGTTCAGTTGATTCAGTGATTATTTTTTTAACCCCTGTCTTTGTTAACAGAGTGAATTAGACATTTACATTTATATATCTGCATGTAGTTGAATGACTGTGTCTCGCCATTTGCAATTCTGCCTCTGCTACAGTGTGAAACATGCAAGCACAGACAGAACACTCACCAGCTGTATCAGGGAACAAATAAGCAGATTTCCCAGATAAAACCACAGGGGTCAGCATTAGCTGGAATGAGCATGTGTAAACAAGCTACGTTTACATATAGCTCACAGGCAAGCACCTTTGCCTGCAGCCTGTACACAACTCTTGTGCTATGCGGGTTTACCATTAAGCTGGGGCTAAACTGTGCTTTAGATTGATGGCTGTTTAACTTTAAAAAGTCAGCTTTATACTTAAATTTACTGACTATTGAAACTTCTTAAATACACCCACCTTGACCCTAGCCTTCCTACCCTGTTCCACTCTGGAGATCATTATTTCTCTTCATTATGGAAACATAGGTTAGAGTCGACAAAAGGGAAATGGCAGGAGGGTATGAGAAAGAAAAAGAGAGTGTCCCAATGTCCTGAAGTAGTGAATCCCTCCTATGGACTTCTGTATGTTCATGGAAGGGCCCAGTGGCACTTTGGTATTGATGTATGAGTCCTGATGGGCTGGAATTGGAAGAGAAGAGGGAAACTGGAAGCATTCATGTGACTCAGGGCTTGACCTGAGCCCTGGAACTCCAAACCATGGGCCCATGTTTCCCAAAAGAACAGAGACACTAGGAATCTAAACTCTTCTGAACACTCAGTTTTAAAGCACCTTCGTGCCATGAAATTACAGAAATTAGAAAATGACCCAAGATAAAAAGGGAACTGAAAGAGATAGGGGGATATGATTACACATTTTGTGTGCCTACTTCTCACACAAAAACTTTGATTTGACGGTCTATAAGATGGTATCCAGTATGTATAATTATTTATAGTAGTCATGTTTAAAGAAATCAACCTCAATTTTGTGTTCATGCCTAACAGTAAAACAAACATCAGAACTGAGAACAAACACAAATCAATAACTTATGCAAAACTATCAGCCATTTCAGAATAAAAGAGTTTAATAACAGTTCCACCCTCATTTACTTCTCAGTTCAGGAGTCTGGTTTCTAGGGAAGGGAACTTGTTTATTTGGTTCTTTCCTGAAGCTGACAGTATCAGTTGCTCAAAAAAATCATCAGAGGCTCCATTAATCTTACGATCTTCCTGAAAATATCCAGTCACCTTCCTCCACGAACACAGTGGGAACACAGATACCACATGACACTGCTGTAACACTCAGATTAGATTCTCCACAGATGAAAAAAAGAGATGAAAGACTGAGGATATTTCGTTTCTGGGATCGGTGTGCAGGCTAACACAAAAACAGCCACACCTGAAATTGCATTGGTCTTGGCGAATTAAGAAAAAGAAGTCAGGAACCATCTCTCCATTAACTACAGTTTAAAGCGTTAATACAGACATTTACCTACATGCTTAGTCTACCCTGGGCCTGAGCATTTCTGTGTAAAACTGTCCTGCTTTGCCAGACCCTTCCTGGGGTTTACATTCACCCAGCAGCGCCTGTGAGCACAGCTCCCCATCACTTCTGAGGAGTGGTTGAGGCCTCTTCCTTGCCAAACTAGCCAAATCGTAGGAAGAGATTTTGTGGCTAATTCCCCTTTCCCTGTCACAAGACAGATGGGTCTGTCTAAATCAGTCTAAATTAAAGCATAACTTGATCTCTGTCCTGTATGTTCACCCATATATTGTCAACGCTAGATAAGCATCTCCCAAACTCCATCAGCTTGTGGCAAAGGCAGGCTACGATTCTTAGAAGCCTGTTTTACTTCTCTTGGAAAGACATCTTGTGCCCATGAACTCACTTTACCCTGTCCCCTGGCTACGAGAGGATATGTTTTGTGTTTTGTTTTTTAGGATTCAGAAAATAAAGGTATCATTTGCCTCGGGTATTGTTCCTCAGTCTAATGTGCTGTTAAGAGATGCTTCAATTTTCTTTCTACTGCTAATGAAGTGAGTATTTGTCTTGCTCCTTCAATCAGAGCTCTAATCATTGAAAGGGGAGGACTGAAAAATGCAAGAGAGAGCTCTTAGAAGATGAATGTCCCAGCAGGTCCCCAGCATCGTTGTTTTGTAAACAAGTTAGTCAGATTCCAAGTTTATAAACTGAATTGTACAATAAAACTGAGGTGGTTTTACTCAATATCAACTACTTACAGAGTTATTTTTTTATTAAAAATGAGAATACTTCTGTCCAGAAAAGTTATGTCTCTACTTAATGTTTGGATCCCTGATATTCTGTGATTCTGTGTGATTCTGTGATCCCTACTAGAGTCTAAGCCTATGGAAAATTTAAAATTTGGAGGTTATGACACTGATATGATGAAAACTCTCTGTAATAAGAATTGCTTTGATATATGTAAACATCACAGTGTAAAAAGCATTTTGGCAGAGGCCAAACAAAGGATGGAGAACATTTGACCTCAATGATTGTAGTCCGGACAACTAACGAATCAAATCTAATAGAAATCAGACTTTCCCCAGCTGCAGGTAGAGAGACAAGGAAAAAGCAAAGTTTTTCCAAACCAAAGCAAAAGTTCAAAGGAGATTCAGAAAAGGAAAAACAGCTTTGGCTCACAGAATTACACGAGAAGCTTTGTAAAGAAAAAAGATTAAAGGCTCTCTTATTCTGCCAGCTGCACAATCAGCTACACTCAGAAAAGAAAATCTGAAACAAAGAAAGACCACACATTTATGTACTTCTCTCAACAAAATTACATAAGTGATACCAATACAAAATTGACAGGTTCTACAAGAAATAGTTTATTACTAAGAACCTTTTTTTTCTTTTTTTTTTTTATTGACATGGAAAAAAAAAAAACCTATTACAAAAAGTGATGAATGTTATTACAGCTTTAATGCAGAAAATATTTTCTACTCAGTGTTGATTTTCTTGGCAAACTTTTCTTGTGTTGTTTTAAAAGATAAAGTAAGCTTTGCTCCATAACACCAAGCTTAGATTCAGTCTACTACAACTACTTTGTATGGCTAGGTAGCCGAAGTTACCTCAATTTCCTCTATGTAAATGGAGATTATGGGGATCGTAACCATCTAGTTAATCAATGTTTTATATGCAATGGAAAAGAAAGGAAGAAATGGAAGACTATTCAAATTGCATTCTAAAGGGGGTGATCCTTCTCTCAATACATTTATGGGTCTTGTTAACAGCTGCAATTTGTAAATGTAAGACTGCAGAGCACTGAGTGAAAAGTTTTGGTTAAAACAGTCCATGAAGTTTTCAAAATCCAGAGAGAAGATAGCGTCTAGAGATATAGTACCCCAACAAGAGACTGTGCCTCTAAAGAGGTCACAGCCTGCTTCATGATGTGATCAAATGAAATTCAAATTCCTCTCAAATGTCTGCCACTATTTGGGTGTAATTTAAAATAACTAATCTATAATAAGTGATTGCAACCAGCTCCCACCAGCAGCAATAAGAGCAAAGGTACCCTTCCACTCTCTGTCTCCGTATGGTCTTCTCTCCTTTAGAGACAACTAGTCAGGAGAGAAAAGTAGGTGTTCCTTTGCTTGTATAACCAATACTGTTTTGCAGTAGGACAGGAAGAACAGGTAAAACAAACCTGCCACTGCTACAACTTTTACCTTTTTCCATGGATTTGCTGAACAGTAGGTCTATGGCAATAGGGAAATTGCTTTTGTAGATGTCCACATTCATAATTTCTTCTAAAATCTGGTAAAGAGAAAATTTGCTGTTACCCCAGACACAGCCATGATATGTTTTCTATTGCTACTTAGAAAATAATTACCTATGCTAAATCTCTTTCTTTGTGTATTCTCTTTTTGGCCTCCATTCAGACATATGGAAAAGATTTCGAGTTCAAAACTACAAGTTATCTTATACTGTGCCAATAGCAACACTTCTGTTGAGAAAACAACTGTAATCACTTTGATGAGATTAGAGAAGAATACACTCACTTCTGGAGTCAAAAAAAAAGTAAAATAAAAAGGAAAGAAAAAAATGTCAGTCACAAAATAGCCATCAACTAGAAGGTCATTCTGATTTTTCTTCACTCACTATTCCTCAGGCAATAAAATTCCATTATAATAATGCACTTCATTTGTGCATTTTATCCCCTCTGCTCATGTATTTGGCAGTTCATTTAGAAATGAATTTGGATCATCTTTTAGCTTTTCATAGAAGTATTGAAAAAAAAAAAGAGTATTGGAAAAGTTCCAGGCTTCCAAGCAAGTTCAAGTGTTCTTAAACCACATCCATAATTTTGGCATCAACCAGATTGCTGGCAGACTGTTTGCTGTTTAGACTCTCATCACGTCAAGCAATCAAAACAGGGGAAAAAACCTCTCGTTTTCATATCTTTACATGTGAGTCTTTCCTCAGATTCATAAACCTCCTTTTGAAAGAAATATTTACAAGAAATTAAAGCACTAGACTGAATACTTTATGGTAACAAGCTTATCTTTGTTTAGAAATCAAGTAACTCCCTTACATAGTACTTGATAGTTATGAACAAAGCAGGTCCCGGGTCTGAAGTGCTGAAGGTCTAAAGCTCCTTAAAAACAGTGCAGCAGAATTTTACAAAACAGCCTGTATCTCACTAGCTACAAATACTGTCTTCTCATGGTTTAATCCTTATAATGAAGATAGGATTACAAAATGCACTACAAAGTAACACATTACAAAAGGAAATAAGCACAGCCAATGAGCAAATTAAGTTAAAAACATACAGCACTTGACAGTAAATAACAACAACAAAAAGGCAAAAAAGACAAATATATTCTTTTTTTACAAATATCAGTGAAAACAAAACAAAACAAAAAATAGAATTAACTTCAGGCAGGATATAGAGACTTGAAATGAACCCTTACTAAGCAGTTCTGAGCAATGAAAGGCAACATAAAAGCAATGTATAGAAGTCAAGGTGTCAAAAGGCATGCATTTCTCCTGGAGATGAGAGCAAAATTGCTAGTGACACAAGAGAAGATCTTATGCCAAAAAGTATATCAAATATTGTTACAAAAGTTGTAAACTGCATCACTCAAAGCACTGATGAGTCACAGAGCAGAACAGCTTGGCCAACCAGCCAGATAATCATACAATCATTATGGCTGGGAAAGACCTTGAAGATCAAGTCCAGTCACAAACCTAGCACTGCCAAGTCCATCACTAAACCATTTCCCTCAGCACTACATCTATAAATACCTCCAAGTATAGTGATTCTATCACTTGCCTGGGCACTCTCTTCCAATGTTTGATAACCCTTTCAGTGAATAATTTTTCCCCTAATACCCAATATAAACCTCCCCTGTCAAAACTTGAGGTCATTTCCTCTTGTCCTACTGCCTGTTACTCGAGAGAAGAGACTAATCCCTACCTTGCTAAGACCTCCTTTCAGATAGTGGTAGAGAATTGCAAGGTTTTCCTTAAGTCTCCTTTTCTCCAAGCCGACCAACAGCAGTTCCCTCAGCTGCTCCTCATAAGACCTGTGCTCTCACCAGCTTTGTTGCCCTTCTCTGGACATGCTTCAGCACTTAGTGTCCTTCCTGTATTGAGGGGTCCAAAAATGAACACAGTACTTGAGGTGCGACCTCACCATTGCTTAGTACAGGGGGAACAATCACTTCCCTAGTCCTGCTGGATGTAATAGTTCTGATACAAGCCAGGATACTGCTGGCCTTCTCGACAACCTGGGCACACTGCTGGCTCATATCCAGCCAGCTGTCAACCAACACCCCCAGGTCCTTTTCTCCCAGGCAGCTTTCCTACCATACTTCCCCAAGCTTGTATCACTGTATGGGGTTGTTGTGATCCAAGTGCAGGACCCAGCACTTAGCTTTGTTAAACCACATACCATTGGCCACAGCCCATTGATCCAGCTTGTCCAGATCCCTCTGCAGAGTCATTCTACCCTCAAGCAGATTGACACTCCTGCCCAACTTGGTGCAAACTTATTGAGAATACATTCAATCCCCTTGTGCAGATGATTGATAATGATATCAAAGAGAACAGACCCCAATACTGAGTCCTGGAGAGTACCACTTGTGACCAGCTTCCAAGTGGATTTGACTCTATTCACCACAACTCTTTGGACAACACAGCATAACACAGTAGAGAACTGCGAAAAGTCAGGAGCCAGCAACAGCACTTTAACATGGTCTGTGAGGCAGTTAAAGTGCTTAGTTCCAGCCCACTGATGGAGAGGAGACACAAGCAAAACCACCAGCCACTTGTTCAGAAGGAACAAGCAATAACACAGTGAAATACTTCAGGGCATCGATAAATGGCAGTTACCACTGGGGTATAAATACTTTGAAAACTCTGTACTAAATATTAATTTCTTAGAGCTGATTGTTGCAGCTGAAGCTTTGGGAGAAAAATTACAGGCTTTTGACACTGATATGTTAATCTGGTTCACATCTTCTTCTATGTGAGAGAGCCTAGCAATCCAGACAAGAGTAGCCCTGTTCTGAAAATTACTTGTTCTCTAGCTCCATAAGAGCCTGATTTTCACTTTCCATGAGTATTTATGCAGGCACAGAAAGCAGAGGTAGAAAACTGAAGACTGTGGGGTCCAGTCAGACTGTATTTAATTTTAAACAGACATAATTAGTATTTCTGATTTTCTGTTAATCTGTTCCATTTGTTATCACAGGTGTTTGTAGGTGTTCTCACAGGTGCTTGTAGATGTTCCACACAGCCAGTTTAGTTTCTGAGTATGTTGAGATAATGTTGAATTCACAAAAGAGTTCATAGCTATCTTTATTATTAACAATTCATTATCCTTTGTTACAGGATCCTTGTTCAAGAGTTCCTACATACATTGTAAGATACATATGGACAACCAGTATCTTCAGAAATTCCTATGAAATTAATACTAATTTGGGCCTGTGATTTTTACATTTTTCTTCCTATTTTGTTTAATGTTATGTTTTCGAAGTCATAAACAGATTTTTTACAGGAAGAAAATCACTGGTAACAATCAAAATAAAAACTAAACACCAAAATGCACCAGTTTTCTAAAAAGAGCTGAAATGGCCAACACATGGGGAACAGCACTTAAATGAGGTAGATTATAACACAGCACTTTGGGAAGAGCATCTCTTCATTACCAGAACCCTTGTAAATCAGGGTTTTAATTTACCTCTGTAAACTAAACA
This sequence comes from Jacana jacana, assembly GCA_013400555.1. Taxonomy (NCBI): domain Eukaryota; kingdom Metazoa; phylum Chordata; class Aves; order Charadriiformes; family Jacanidae; genus Jacana; species Jacana jacana. The sequence continues at coordinate 15,141 of VZTM01008019.1, forward strand.
ATTCACTGTCTCAGCATGTATAATAATATTCTGCAAGCCATCACCAGCTGTAATTCTCAAATCTGTAAAACAGATATGAGATATGTCAACACTAAGGTACATACACGTTCAATAGGCAACTTGTTTCTGTATGTCTGAGTTGCACCTGTGCTGGTGTGTTGTCAGCACTGCATAGACTAGGATAAAATAAGTTTACTTTCTGTTTTATACCTCTCCTAAAATCTATTTTTTTCAATCCTTAAAAAAAATAATTATAAGTACTCATTATTTAATCAGCACTTTATTGCTTAAGGCATAAAGAAAGGGGGATAGCTGAAGAATCAGTCCTTTGGCTTAGAAATATCCCAAACCACCTGGCACCATCCCAAGTCTCTCTGATCCTCAGGGCACTTAAACAGCAGCAACTGAGCAGAGAAGAGGGAGGAAAAAAAGGGAAGGGAGACTCATGAAAACGGTAAATGTTATGAGACTTAGAACACAGTGAATTATTACCTGCAAATTAATCTTATCTGAAGGTCAGAGCAATCCTACTGTTTGTAGATCACATGAAAAATTATTCCAGTTTCTGTCAATTTGTTATTCTACGTATTCTCTGAATGAGCCAAATCATTTATTTTCTCCTAATGCAATTTTGTCTTTTTGACTTATTACATGTGGGGTTTGACCTGGACAGAAGAGTTGCTTGCTCAGAGGCAGATTAACTCTTGGTATTAGCAGCCTCTTTGTCCATAGGTAACTATTTCTGCTGCCATAAAGACCTTAGGCAACAACCTGTATGAAATGACTGTTCTTAACTTGTGCTATGTTTACAAATGGGGAGATAAAATACACATGAAACAGAAAATGCTGCATAATTCAAAGGAATACTTGCAATTGCATCTTTTCAATAAAGTAATAGCCTGCTTTACTAATGGACTAAGCTGAAAAACATGTGAGGGTAGAAATATCAAAAGACATGTGTGTATGTATTTATTTTACACACTGAGACATTATAAAGAAGTTATTTGGTTCTCAAAAGTAAAAAAAATAACACTTAGAATGTAAAATAAAAAGCTTAATTTTGGATTGGCAATGTCAAATTTTCCTGTGTACATACATTATGAACATAAATTAATAGAGTTTCTCTCTGCTGTCATTAAAATATCTGTGTTTTTCTGAAGACCTCTCTTCCACCTTACAGGAGAAAGGTAGTGAAAGAGTTAAAAATGTAAGCATTTTCCTCTAATTTTCAAGTACTGAAAAACAGACTTAAACCCCCTTATTTTAAACTGTGGGTAGAGAGAGGGATACCCTCCACAAAATTTTGTTGGAAGTCTCAATTTGAATTAAAAGACCTTTCATAGGTTAAAAATACACATTGTTGGGAACCCTTCAATACTGTGTAGAACATACTGTCTGCTGCATAGAGTTTACCCTCATTTGATGTAGAAGTCAGAGACATGGTGGATGAAGGTGGAGGAAGGGGAATGAGGGGCAGTATGCCCGCTTATGAAAGGAGTTGGAATAGGACCCAAAAGGGCTGATTTCTATTCTTGTCACCTTTACAAGTTTGGGATTTTTTGAGTGATTGAGACCAAGAAAGGCATTTAAGCAAAGGGCTGCACTGAATCTACATGGGGAGACTTGACTCCGCTTCTTGAACTTTTCTGCACAGTAACTGATTGGATTGGACCTTTTACCAAATATGAGCACTATGCAGACTGCATGTGTGGCATTGACAGTCAAAATCTATCACTTTCAGGGTTTATAAACCACATATAAATGTCTCATGTAAGCATACACACCAGCGAGGATTTCTACCTGCTTTCAGTATCAGTCCACACAAAGTGCAAGAACAATAAGCCAAAGGACCAGCTCTGCATATACTACCTGAAGTGTGACGTCTTGTATTTGCAGAGACTGTTTCAGGGTATGAAGCTGATTTTATTTGATAACTAGTCGTTGCAGCACAGAGCTGGAAAAACAAGTCTTACTGGCAGTAAAATCAGAAAAGTAGGCAATAACCAGATCCAGAGGTCCTCGCAGTGCACATTTTTGAATTGCTAGTTTAAGAGATGTGATCTTCTGACAACATAGTGCAGTCCTACACATTTGTACAAGAGCCTGGGAAGAGAAATACTCCTGCAGCAGAAAGATAGCAGTTAATTTCCTTTGATAGAAATTTTTATCTTTTAAACACACTGGGGAAGAAATCCCCAAAGTCAAATAAACAAAAAGCTATTTGCCATTTAGACTTATCAATGTTTACCTGTAACATCACATGCTCCAGTTTATTTCCCATTCCACAGAGCTCTACTGTTTTGTGGCAGCTCAGACTGCCAGCACAGCTTTTCTTCCTTCACACATTGGACACATAACATCTGACTCCTATTACAGGCATTTTCATTGTTCTTTGCCACTGACAAGACAAGTTCAACATTGTAATGAAATAAAGAAAACTGATTTCTTCCCTTAAAGGTACCTTACTACTGTACTGTTAGACACAGCTTTGTGTGGAGTGCTCTTTTCCTGACATCACTGCCTAAAGGTTACCATGTGGAACAGAGAAATTTTAAATCTAATAGTTATATATATTTGGAAGACCTGAACTTCAGAGTAGATTCTTGTTATTGAGTAAAAAAATATACAACTCTTCAAAATTTTCAACTTGTGTTTTCTATTAACCAATCCAACTATTCTTCCAAGCTTGTCTGGAAAACTCTTGCAATCAGAATTACTGAACGACTTGGTTGAAATGCTTAAACATTAGTAAATTTGTCTGCTTTTACCCTGCTTCATCTCTGTAGATGTTTTATGAGCAAAATACATGAAGCATTCACTTATATGAGTAAACAGCTGCTTCCTTGAGCCACCAGAACATATATCATTCTTTTTATGGTCTCTTTACAGGACAGTCTGAACTTGAAATATAAAAGATGCCACTCCGGTGATCTTTATAATCTACTTCCATCTCAAGAATATACATTTGTAACATGCAACTTCCTCCTCTCACTTATTTAAAACCTTGTGAAGACACCACATAAATGAAAGCTAGTTTATTTTTCCCAGCTGCATCAGTAGGTAAAATAAAAGATATTACCTACCTGAATAAGCTCTGTTATATCCTTAGACCACCACGACCACAGCATCCTACTTTTTTTTAACAAGAACAGTCAGCTTGTAAAAATAAACGTTGTTTACCTCTGTTTTACAATGACACCTTGAGGTATAGAGCCAGTTCTGGTGAAGGAAGCAAAATAAAACTCTGCTCTTTTGTAACTCTAAAAAAGCCCAAACACTGACCTTCATTGAAATTTATTCATAATTTCATATCAAGAAATTCTTATTCAATAATATTCATAATTGCAAAAATGATAATTAATATTGCTGAGATAAGGTGGCCTGCTCAAATACCTGATATTTTGTAAATACTTTTAAAAAAATATATGTATATTTCTTAATGAAAATTAATCATGCTTTATTCAAGAAGACTTGTGCGAAATTACCTTATGCTAATTGAAATTATTCTTTCCAAAAACCTTTTGGTTGGGATCTTTTCTGTGATCAGAGTTCAGAGAACACTTAATGCTTCGTTTGTCCATAAAATCCAGAGAGTGTAGGTAGGAATTTGGTGTTACCTCTGTGGACTTGAGTACTCTGTTCAGTTCTGGGCCCCTCACTACAAGAAGGACATTAAAGTGCTGGACCGTGTCCAGAGGAGAGCTACCAAGCTGGTGAGGGGTCTAGAGAACAAGTCATATGAGGACAGGCTGAGGGAAATGGGCATGTTTAGTTTGGAGGAGTCTGAGGGCAATGAACTGCCTGAAAGGAGGTTGTGGAGAGGTGGGTGTTGGCTTCTTCTGCCAAGTAAATAATGACAACACCAGAGGAAATGGTCTGAAGTTGCAGCAGAGGAGGTTTAGCCTGGATATTAGGAAGAATTACTTTACAGAAAGAGTGGTCAGACACTGGAATGGCCTGCCTAGAGAGGTGGTGGAGTCACCATCCCTGGAGGTATTTAAGAAATGTGCAGATGTGGACTTCAGGGCATGCTCTAGTGGCATGCTCTGGTGGCCAAGATTGTAGGGAGTGGGTTTTGGTCTTATGTATGGTTGGACCCAGTGATCTGAGGTTCTTTCCACCGGTGGCAATTCTGTGATTCTGTGACTCCCTCTGACCAATTCCTTACAGTGTTATGGGGAACAACAACTGTGACACGAATTTGTCAATGAAGTTCTTTACAAAGTGCAGATCAGTTACTACAGAACAAGACAAACTCCTGGTGCATTTTCAGTGAGATATGGCCATTTTTTGTTTTAGGACCAGACCAAGCCCCACCAAAGAGAAAAAGATTTCTACAGAGTTAAATCCAGAACTAGCTCAGCCACATGGGGTGGAGGGAGTTGGTGGCAGAAAAATGAGTGCCAGTGTTGACCAAAAAGAAGGAATGGGAAAGGATAGGTGAATAGGCAAATGGACCTCACTCTTATCTCTGTACAAACATGCAAGCCACAGATGGGGACTTTTGACTGGAATAACCATTTTTCAGAGTCCCTGACATTTCATTCATACATGCCAGAACAGATCCAGAGGTTTCAAAAACTCTTGGGGTAAGTACCTTCAAGCCAGGCGGAAAGAAAAGGCCAATGATAAACACCACCCTTCTCCCTTCTTCATATTTTCAAATGTGGCCAATCTTTCCCTCCCTTCTAGGTTCATATCTGTCCCTGTGGCCAGGAAGCACCTAGAGGAGCTCACATCAGTGCTTGATACAGAATCATGGAATTGTCAGAGTTGGAAGGTACCTCTAGAGATCATCTAGTCCAACTCCCCTGCTAAAGCAGGATTGCCCAGAGCACATCACTCAGGACTGCATCCAGGTAGGTCTTGAAGGTCTCCAGAGAAGGGGACTCCACAACCTCCCTGGGCAGCCTGTTCCAGTGCTTTGTCACCCTCACCAGAAAGAAGTTTTTCCTCATATTTGAATGAAACTTCCTGTTCTCCGGCTTGTGCCCATTGCCCCTCATCCTGTCACTGGGAACCACTGAAAAATGCCTGGCTCCATCCTCCTTCAACCCATACTTCAGATACTTATAAGCATTACTAAGGTCTCCCCTTAGCCTTCTCTTCTCCAGGCTAAAGAGTCATATCTCTCTCAGCCTTTCCTCATGAGGGAGATCTATCATATTTGTTGCCCTAAAAGTTGTGGAGGGGGAGCATTGATAGCCTTATTGCCAGTTTTAGGCTCTGGAGACAGAACCTTAAGCTCCCCTTGCAGAGTCCTTTGCAGGGAGCATCCTTTCAGGCTTGTGGATCCATTTATTATCAGTGGGCTGTTGTTGAGCACAACAAAATAATACATTTTTCTTCAATGAGCCTATTTAATAAGAAATCATGACAGTAGAATGAAAGTAGATGATTTGGAAAATTTAACTTCTAAGGACTTTTTTCTTCACAGAGCTTTTTTAAAAAAATGTATATAAGACTTGAAAAAATTGTATTTTGTATGCACTTAGAATGAGAGAGATTTTCATGGAAAATTTCTAGCAAGTAGGTGATTTGCAGGGTGCCAAGCACCAAAAGCTTCATCCAAGATCAACGAAGACTTCTGGTACATTCCATTTCAGGTAATTAAATGAATTAAACGATGCATGACTTATTTGAGAATCTTATGTGGTGCTTTAGANCAGGCAGGACTTGCCTTTCATAAACCCATGCTGACTAGGCCTGATCCCCTGGCTGCTCATTACATGGCTGGTGATAGCACTCAAGATGATCTGTTCCATAATCTTCCCTGGTATCGAGGTCAGACTGACAGGTCTATAGTTTCCTGGATTGTCCCTTCTGCCCTTCTTATAGATGGGCGTTACATTCGCCACCTTCCAGTCCATGGGGACCTCTCCAGTCAGCCACGATTTAAGGAAGATTTAGTCTGTTTTCTAGTAGTTTCTATTGCAATTTCCACAGAAGCTGTTTTTCTGGTATTTGTTTCTTTCCACTATCCACTCCAAGAAATTAGTTCTCAGGCTTGGGTTTGTTAATAAACAATTAAAACTTCCATGCAATTTTTTGTGGAGGAATCTAAAAAGTAAGAGACTATTTCTGCTGTCACTCAGTTGGATGAAAGACTTTTGTCCTGAAGAATAGTAGTTGTCAAATATTTAATGAAAAATAGCAAAAAAAAATGAATGCTGTGCTTTCTATATAGGAAAAATAATCTTTGAACTTACATTTGAAATTCTTTCTAAAATAGGGTCGTTTTACAGATAACTGGCAATTGTCTAAATAGTTGAGCATAATAAATGATCTACAGAGTAACAGCGAGCAAAGCTTTCTATGTAAATATGTTTCAATGCCAGTTGTATTGCTGACTGTTAAAGTGGAATTTTGTTACAATTTTGCTACTTGGCAGTTAAAAAGAGCAAAATAAACTGTTGACTAAGTTACAGCTGATCCAGTGTTGTCTGGTTGACTCCAAGCCATGTCTATTGAAACTGGCCTTTAGAATCCAGTGGAAAATTAAGAACAAAAGTTACATTCATCAAGTTTACTGTTGTGGGCAAGAGACTACCACAGTGAGAGTTACTTACAGTCTTGTAAGATTTAGCTAACATGAGTGGTAACTACACCTCAGTCTGTGTGTGCCACACACATACCACTCATTGTATATCGCCTGCTGAGTGGATCCATAGTTGCACACTATGCCTGATGAGTGTAAGCCAGAACAAATGCTACATGTGGTATAGCAAACACCAGACCCTACTTTTTGGTCTTTGCAAAGTAGAGAGGTATGAGACAGAGCACCTTTGATTATGACAGCTGTTACCTGCTTGTGTTCTCTTCTTAGTTTACTTCTACCTCATTTTCTTAAAACTTGCACCTGACAACTTAAACGTGGCCTTTCAAAGATCACATTCGCTAGACAATAAACAAGGTACAACCAATTTTTGTTCATAAAGTGCCAGGATAGCAGTGATAGGAAGATGTAAGGATGTGATGCAGATGGACAGCTATCGAAATTGCCAGCTACTGTCAGCTGCACTCTTGACATCTCAAGAGAACATGCTGCTCAGTTTCCCCAAAGAAACTGGGTAGATTTCCTGATGGTGTTAAAAGAAATTATAAACTTGTCAACTCAGAGATTATAAGGTAGGACCCATATCCTTTCTCAAATTTGGTTCTATCATTTAGAACTCCTTTGAAATTCAGTAGACAAGAGTCATAAAAAGTATGTTATGTTGAATGTCTAAAATATGACTTTGTGAAATACGCTGGAAGGAAGTATTCTGTGCATAAAACCCATCAACAACTGGGCAGATTTCCACATTACTAAGTAACACTTTTTTAAAAAGTAACTTGAAAGAAATGCTTTTAAATGTTTAATCACAGATTTATTGGACTATGCCTTATATATACGTGCATCATTCATTACCATATTTCCTGTTGTGGAGGAAGACAGGCTATGATACGTAAAGATAATAGGCTATGTGAACTATGAAAGGTCAAGTCTAAAGTATTTTTTTTTTATATTTGCTAGAATCTATCATTTTCTTTCAAGAAGGAAAAGAAACCAAAACAGATCAGTTTTATCCAGTCCGCTGAGTCTATTTTCTATCCTTTTCTCATTCTCGACCTCCAGACATAATAAACTGGCTGTATCTACTGACATTTTTCTGGAAGATTGATCTTCTCAGTCACACAGATTTTGCAAACATAATACCAGCTTGCATTTATATAGCTCATTTCATCTCAAAGAATCCCAAAACCTTTTACAAATTTAATGTAGTGGAATATATACCCATCCCACACCAAACACAGCCATCTCCAGGACAGAGCACACTACGTGACTAGCTAATATCATTTTAAGACAGGAAGTAAGACAGAGTATCGTATCACCTTAAAAAATCAAGACAAAAGCTAAGGTGGCTGCATATCAGTAAAACTATATTACATATCTCTGTTTTCTAATTAATGACAGCTAAGGACCTTTCACAGAGTGTTAGGAAAACTTCACCAAATGTCAGCATTAAAACTGTAAAAATGCCATTACTGGGCAGACCAGTAACCCTTTCAGTGCTGCATTTTCTTTCTGAGACCAATAACTGGGTAGAAGAGAGTTTAAGAACAAAGAGGTTGCATAATCCTGCTCCTGCTCAGCCTTAAGAAGGCTCAGGGATTTCCTGAGCCAGAATAATGTTTTCTTTAATAACCCTCCAGAGAGATTTCCATCAGCGACTTGCCCTGTTGCTCTTTTTTTTTTTATCACTATCTCCAACTCCCAAAGGAAAGATGTCCCAAGCTTAATTTTAAACAATTTTCATGCAGTAAGAACTCTCAAAGTTCACTTGGCATGAACCCCTAGTGATAACTATTGCTTAGTGATATTCTTTGATGTTCCTTCCTGAAAAACAGTGGACTTGTTCCTTAATGGCTTACTCCATAATACTTAAAATTTTAAAGTTCTGTAATATGTCTCTTTTCTACAACTGAAAAATCGTATTCTGTTTATTTATTTCTCTGTTTGCTGTCATTCCATACTTTCAACTTTGGCTGCTGCTCCTCTTCTCCACTTAATTTTTAGATGAGAAAAACTTGAATTGCACTCACTGGTCAGCTTACAAGGATGTGAGGACTTTACCCAGTGACATAACTATAATAAATACCATTTTGAGCTGTATTCATAGAATCATAGAATGGTTAGGGTTGGAAGGGGCCTTAAAGATCAGAAAGTTCCAACCCCCGAAATAGATTCCTTATCTAGCATGTTTTGAATAAACTTCACCTGTGAGAAACCTCCCAGTCATGAAGACAACATGAACATTTTGAAGAGCAGATGTTATCCACTGTGATACTGCAAAGTTTCCTGTCTCAGGACAGGCATCTGTCAAGACCTGCAGATCCTGGGTTACCCCACATAAGACACACCAGTGCCCTGCCAGTAGCCAGGAGCAACACAGCTGGAGGGGCAAAGGGTGTGGGGAGAAGGAGGTCTGTAGCAAGGAAAAATGCTGGATAACATGGTTTGAAATTCTCTGAAATTGGAACTGTTGCAGTCGGTGCAGGGATTAAGCCCTGGAAGTCAAGAATAAGAAATGACTGAGTTTCCAGCCATACCACTGAGTTTTCTCCCTCTATATTATATGTAAGGTTTTAGGTGGTTTTTGTGGGTTTTTTGTGTTGTTTTTTTTTTTTCATGAACACATTTCTCATAGGTACTTAATCATTTTTAGTAACTGCATTTATCATTTGTCATTTTGCAGAACAAAGACTTCACAGAACACCTCAGGCATGTTTTCACCAAAGCAGGGCAGGCAAGCACTATCATTTCTCTGGTGATGTGTTATTTCTCTGTATATTTAAAATTGGTCTCACAATTTCCTTCCTTCCCTGCAACATGCTTCCAATTTTCCTTTGCCTTCCTGCATTTTATACTTATAACTATTTTGATGTCCACTTCTAATACTCCACATACTTAATTTTTTTATTTCCCTGTAATTCCCTCTGACCAAATCCCTGATCTTCTTTTTATTTTTTCCAACTATGTTGTCCTGCTCATTTTCTATCTAAGCTGCATTATTTTTCTACTTTCTGTATAGACTGATGCACAACTCTAGTTGACACTTTCCTGCCAGTATTACACAATAATTTGTGCTTTCTTCTGTATCATTAATAGACAAAAAAATGGGAATGTAACATCCACTCCAGCCAACTTCCCTCTTTTGCATCCATCATTGCATATTACTACATAGTTTCATTACGCCTTTTTCATGCTCCTGTGCCAGTATTCATCCCATATAACAGTACTTAAAGCATCAACCAACTTGGATTTTATTTTTTTTAAAAAATAGGATTCATGTGTACTTCAGAAACCACAAAAGAGGTTTACAGTCCTGAGAAAAGTTGCCTCTACTACTTATTATTCTTCAGAAGAATCTCACATATAACTCCAAGCAACCCTTCCACAGTCAAATAGCATTACATTTGTGATTCAATATTCAGTAGGACAATAGTCTGAATTGTAAGGATAGAAGTAGTCCTGGTTGGAAGCACATACTTGGAGTAGGGCATACCTAAATGCCAATTAATTCAGAAAATGTACAATTTTAAAAAGTTTTTTAATAGTGATGTTCACCTGAAAATGTGTACTAGAAATCTTTGCATGCTATTCTTTGCATAGTGTCTTAGAAAGGAGAGCCCTTTAACGCATCCCATCCTCCCACAGCAGAAATTAAATATGGGGAGGGGGGGAAACCAATGTACTACTGAGTATTTTCCTTTTCAGAGCTCATTCTGAGTGGGGGGGTGAGGGGAGGGGCAGTGATATTCACCTGAAGTCCCTGTGACTAGATGGAGCCACATAAAAGGCAGACCCCAAGGTATTGCCCAAAACAGTCTTCTATGGTCCTAGTGTTTGCTAGTCTCCAGGTCCAATCAACTATGCATATGTACCACCATTGCAAGAGGTCCATGCTGAAGATGCTAAGAGACATGAGGATGCTAAGGGAATGAGGATGTTAAAGGATATTTGTTGTAGCTGGCACACCTTGTCTACGTGCAGAGTTGTGCAATTCCCAGCAATTCCCATAAAATGAGAATTATGTTTCATTCTTAGGCTTCTACTATTCAGGACAATATGAGCACAGAACCAGGAGTATATTCAGATTTATTAGGAGCAAAATAATCAAGCAGGAAAAAGTGAGAATACCTAAAGGTTAAATCAAGTTTCATAAAGAGAAAAGTTATTTTCTAAAAACTTGAAAACATCAATTTATAAGTATAAATTTAGGGGGTGTGTGTGTGTTATATTTTTATATTTATATATCAGATACAAAGAAAAGAGATATATGTGTTATAAATAAATATTATTTATGTGCTTAAAGAGGGCAGAGAGTCTAATTAGTCTATTTTATACATGCATTATTCATGAATTGAAATGTTAATTACAGTAGAAACCATAACCATCAATGACAAATCACAGCTTACAGTGTTAAAATCCTCTATTTTCTGTAAGGTGTCTAATGGGATTTCTCATATGCTGTTAAACATCAAATTTGTTGACAAGAATGAAAAATTGACTTTTTCTTTTCTTCCCGTCATAAAGAAGTGCTGGGGAAAGGAGGGAAGTAGTTGTTTTTGGTTTAGTATGTGGTGTGTTTGTTCTTCACGTCTCCTAAAATGGAGAACAATATGCTGATGATAAGAGTAGAAAAAAGAGAAACAGCTGCACCTGATAGAAAATCCATATTCTGGTAATTAAATCCTCAATGTTGTCTGCCAGAAATTTCTCTTCTTCATTCCATAAACCCCCTGTCTTTCGCAGGTGCTCAAATGCAGCTGCACATATACAGCTACCATGGCACCATCTGCACAAGTGACTGACTTTGAGATGTTATTTTTCAGAAACATCACAAGTAAAACAGGAAAATATTAAGAAGATATATAGTCTCATCATGCATCTTTCAGGTAGAGACACCAGAAAGAGCACCTGCTGCTCATCACAACAAATGAATTCATCCTCACCTCTGAACTTAGATGCATACAAATTAGAGTAGCAAACCGAGAGGCTGGAATATTTTATAATCTGCTTGTTATGACAACTGGAATTAAAATTAATCACAATAATGAAATACAGAGCTAGATAAGTGAAAACAGTAGGTCTTGTGGGTTGTTCGTATGCCCAGTCAGTCTTTAGAGAGTGTCATTCATTACATTATCCCCTCAATACTATGTAGAAAAAAAGAAAAAAGACAGTTTTATGCTAACCTTTTTAGATTAAACAAGTTATTATTAAACCTGCTTATCTGACAGCTCATGGTCACAGCTTGAATAAAGCTCTCCTTTCTGCAATTTCAGCTAATCTGTCATTTGTCAGAGAACATTGTGTGTCAAGTCAAAGAAAAACAAAACTCTGATTTCTTTTATCCAAATCCTGAAAAAAAACCCCAAAAAACTGTAACATGATTGTTCTTAAAGTTTTAAATTTCCTTTACTTTGCTTCTTGAAAGTTAGAGTTAATCAAAAGGTGAAGAATTCAAATTCATCCTCAGTACCTCAGAACATCAATATTGTGAATAGTCTTTGAAATATTAGCAGTCTACAGAACTGGGAAAAGAACTCAGATTAATGATTAATGCAGGAACAACCCAGCTTATTAAGGGGATGTACCTTTCACTTCCCCAATGGTTTTCTATATTTTTCACAAGAGTGCTCTTTCTCAGAGAATACCAACAATTAATACTTTTCAATAATTTTCAGGTGAGCATCTGATATCTTATTTGCAAGCTGCTGCGCCTTTGACTTTCTTCACTGGAATGTTGAGAGAAGCTTTCAGGTTATATATCACAACTTAGAAAAGTGAAAAGTGGGGGATTTTTTGCATTTGTTTCTGTCTAAGTAAAAATACACTTGTCAGATCTAATGGCTCTTAAATCATAGATTCATAGAATCATTCAGGTTGGAAGAGACCCTTGGGATCATCGAGTCCAACCATCTGCCCTACTCTACAAGTTCTCCCCTACACCAGATCCCTCAACACCACATCCAATCTACTCTTAAACACATTCAGGGATGGTGACTTTAGCACATCCCCGGGCAGCTGATTCCAGTGCCTGACCACTCTTTCTGTGAAGAAATCAGTTCAAAGAATGAACACCATTTTAAAGTGTCAGTATCATGCAGCTTTTTTTAGGAACTGGGGACTGCCAGCATCTTAGGTATCAGAATTCATGAATCCTGTGGGAAGTTTCTTGGTGCACAAATTATCTATCACCATGTTTATATAGTTATCTGTTAGCTAGAAAGCTTTACAATGTACACATGTAGCTGAAGACCTTCATTGGCACATTAAAATATTTGTCATTAAAAGCATATTTTTAGAGGAGAAAAAGTAAATTTTGTGTTGACAGTGGGGCTGCCTGTGAAGTAATCAAGTACTGATTCTTCCTTTTTGCCTAAAATAGGTAGTTGTTCCCAACAGATGGCACTGAGAACACATGTAATTTTCAAAGTAGAAGTGTTTGTAACTACTTAGAAAGTCAAAGAGAGAGTGCCTACTTCATTCACACCAGCCTTGCTCCCATGAGACACCTCATTCAGCCTTCCACCTCCATCCTTTCACCTCCTGTCATCTTTGCAGGCTGGGGTCCAAAAGAGGTATTTATTATTTTGACTGCCAAATTAGCATACAGAGCAATCTCCTTGTAAGTCAGGACATGAGACACAATTGTGTCTTTAATAAATCTTTAATAAAGATTTTCCTTATTAACTTCAAATGAAGTCCTTCCTTTGTCAGAAGTAAGTCAGCTTGTAACTTAGGGAATTAGTCATTTAGGCAAATGAAAAGCTTACCCTCAGTTATGTAAAATGAAGCTCCCTAATTTAAACATTTTGATAATCTAATGCCCCCCAAAAATTGATAAGATATTCCCGCAGGGTCAGGGTTTTTGGTTTGGGTTTTGGGTTTTTTTGTGCAGGTATAAGTGAAATGCAGTCTTGTGTATAAAATACATGTTATTTGCAATCACTAGATATCATTTTCTGTCAAAATGTCATGTATGGAAATAACCTGTTACCTGTTGCAGGACAAACAGGTCTTTATCAGACCTACTCAAGAATTCTGTAGCCTTCTCTGTCTGTGAGGCACCTTTCTTTCATCTTCATTATCATGAAATTTATCTTTCCTTTCATTATCATTATCTTTCATTTTCATTGTGTGATCATGAAATGGTAGAATTCAAGATTCTTAGGGGACTGAGGAGGGTGTGCAGAAAACTCACTACCATCAGGAGAGCAAACTCTGGACTCCTGAGAGACCTGATTGGCAGGGTAGTGTGGGGGAGTAGAACTGGAGTGGAGAGTGTCCCAAGCAAGTTGGTTAATATTCAAGGATCCTCCAAGCTCAGGAGAGGTGCATCCCCAAAATGATGCAGATGGGACCTGAAAAGGCTTGAGAGGTAAGCTAGTGCAAATCTCATGAATTTCACCAAGCCAATTACAGGGTCCTGCACCTGGGACATGGCAATCCAAGCCCATATACAGATTGGGTGGAGAGTGGCTGGAGAAAGACTCAGGAGTTATAGTGGATGAGAACCTCTACATGAGCTGGCAGTGTGCACTGGCAGCTCAGAAAACCAATTGCATCCTGGGCTGCATCAAAAGAAGTGTGGCCAGCAGGTTGTGGGAGGTGATTCTACCCCTCTACTCTGCGCTCATGAGACCCTGCCTGCAGTACGATGTCCAGCTCTGGGGTCCTCAACATAGAAAGGACATGGAACTGTTGGAACTGGCCCAGCGGAGGGCTATGAAGATGATCAGAGGGACAGAGCACCTCTTCCGTGAAGACCGACTGAGGGAGCAGGGGTTGTGCAGTCTGGAGAAGAGAAGGGTCCGGGGACACCTTAGAGCAGCCTTCCAGTATCTGAAGTGAGCCTACAGGAGAGCTGGAAAGGGACTCTTTGTTAGGAATTGTAGTGACAGGACAAGGGGTAACAACTTTAAATTGGAAGGGACAGATTTAGATTAGTTACCAGAAAGAAATTCTTTGCTGTGAGGGTGGTGAGACACTGGAAGAGATTGCCCTGGGAAGCTGTGGATGCCTCATCCCTGGAGGTGTTTAAGGCCAGGCTGGATGGGGCTTTGAGCAACCTGCTCTAGTGGGAGGTGTCCCCCCCCCATGGCAGGGGGGTTGGAACTTGATGATCTTTAAGGACCCTTGCAACTCTAACCATTCTATGATTCTATGATTATTATTCCAACGGCAAAAGCTGAGAGCAGTCTCACTGGAATATTCCTGAACTAGGAGGTCAGCTCACTCTTAGTTTCAAGCATACATTCAAGAATATATTTGTCTGACTTAGAGGCATGAGATAGTAGCCTCACAACATACAAGACTGAAAAGAAGAGTCTAACATACAATCAGAAGAGCATGAAGTCTAAAACTCTCTCAAGACAATCAGAAATCCAGAGGGGCTTGATGAGAAATAAGTGACTGTATTGGTCAAAAGGAAGTCACTCATCAGTTGGAATTTTTTGTAGGATGAAACAGCAAGTTTGTGGTGAAGATTTAAGCCATGAATCTTGAGTCCTGGTTAAGACTATAAAGTCTAAGAAGTCCACAAATCCTTAAACAAACCCCAAACCACGGTAACAAAAAACCACCAACAACAAAAAGACACAAACCTAAACTAAAAAACAAAACCAAACACACACACACATATATATATCAGGAAGTCCTTCTGACTTACTGAAATGTAATTGATGACTATTTGCTAGAGATACATAAGTAGTTGGTCTTTGCAGAATATTTTTTTCCATTTTATTTCTTCAGGTTTTTTCCCTTGAGGAAATGAGTCTACAAGGCATATAACTCGGGCTGTACTCTAAATCTTTCCCGAGAGCATTTCCTGTGCATAGCACTCCTAATAAATTTTGTTTTTCAATAAGAAACTTGGTAATTGTCAAAACATAGCTGCACCCTTTCCTGTAGTTCTGAAAGTGTCTGTTAATGCAAGATTAGAATCAATTCAAAAGACCTGTAAGGTTAAACAGTGTTAGCCCTACCTTATATCACCTCTGCCTAGAGTTACAAGGAGTAACAGAGATACCTGAGTCATGAAGGGTGGTTGTACAGAGGTGACTAAGTCAACAACAATGCTAAAAGAAGTTCGCAAGGGTTTTTGTCACATCTATATTTCATAAGTCAGACAGTTCTACATTAATTTTTAAGTAGTCTGTGCTTGCCCTTCCTCAGCATTTAGAGTATGAATGCAAGTAGCAAATAGAGGGGTAACTCATAAACACTTTTGACAACCCTAATTTTCAAATACCCAATCTATGTGATAACATAGGTGACACATCCAGCCATATGAACAGACCTGCAAGGCCAGACTGACCAGATGCTGCCAGCTTAGCTGACAGCTTCATTGTCCTTCCTCATGTGTTGCTGGGATTAATTTGTTGGTTGTTTTTTTTTTCAATTAAAAATTCAAATAAAGAAAAGGAGGTTAATAACATCAAAATTGTGAAAGGCACTTCTTTTATACAAATAGTATATACTGTTACTTTACATTTACAATATAAAATATATATAAGAAATATAACAACTTTGCTATAGATAACTGTTTTTTTTTAATAGTTGTAAAAAATCCTTACTATTGCTTTAAGCAGTCTTCTAACCTCAGGCTTGTCTATCTTCCTAGAATACAAACCAAAGTCTTCTACTGTGCATCTCTGGATCAGTGTTGCACAAATGCTGAGGTGTCTGTGTACTTGCAAACTATCTGTAAGTACCACACAACAATTTCCCTCACATTTTAAAACAGCCTTTGCCTGGAGAACTTGTTAAATTACTTGCATTTCAATTATCCAACTGTTAGGGAATCAGCTTGGAACGTCAGTTCCTTACATGAGATTTCTGCTTTGCTCAGCTTTCGTTGCCTGACCATGTACATAGTATTTATTCTTTCTCTACCTTATATCTGTATCACACTAGTGCTGCAGTGAGAAAAATATTAAAATTTGAAGAGCATAACCACAGTGTGGTATTGAACACCTGTGACACACACTTAAAGCCAGTGTTGAACAATCTGTATATATTTTCCCCACTAGCAAATCAAGCTAACTCTCTCAACTGTGAAATTCACTTAGTGACTGGAATTAGAAAGATAGTAACATCACATCATCAAGCGATCGAGCGAAGAGCACTGTGGTAGCATATTTATGCACACAAAAGCAAGAGGGTTTTAGATTGCAAACCTCTGGTACAGAGGTTTCCAACAGGAAAAAGAGTAGAAGGAAAGGCATTTCCTGGGAGTGCCTAATTTTATTTCACTAGGACATATTTGCAAGCCAAGAATGCTGGTCGTTCTTATTTAAACAATCCAAAACTTTACATGTTGATGAGGCATCAGTACTGCAGAAGCTCACTGCGTGCTCAACACAGTACTTAAGGGATGGTTCCTATGAGTACCAGCCACAAGTCTGCCTATGGCTGATGGAGAGTAGGAGAACTTATTTACAAGACTGGTGATGGCTGGACCAGGTGCAATACCGAGTATTTTCAGCAACCATCAGATTCACAATAGAGATTAGAAGAGGTATTTCACTCTCATGAGAATTACCTGCTGAAGTCTGGTGAGCAAAGAAAGTCATGTGATAAAATTGCCAGAATATTTGAGGAATATTTTACCCTTCTGCTCTGAAATATTTACAAACCATTTTCCTCCTATTTCACAGAAAATAAGTGAATTGGAAAAAAAAATCTGCTAAAGCTGCATACTTCCTCTGACAACAGTGATTTCATTGTTAGATCTTATGTCAAAATTATACAGCTTCAGTTAGCAGCAGAAGGGATTGAAATGTGTCAGAGAAGTTGCAACCTAATGTGATTTACCACTTTTAAAATATTCATAGTGGTGAGACCAAATAAGATAATCAAGCCATGAGTAACATATTTTAGAGTCACAGGACTGCTAACACAACCAACTCTGTCAGNAACTCTGTCCCCATCTTTCTTATAAGCTCCATTTAATTATTGAAAGGCTGCAACAAGGTCTACCAGGATCCTTTCCTTCTTCAACCCAAGCATCTAAGAGAATGCTAGACCAACTACTCGATACTTGCTCTGCCTATGAACAAATGCGAGTTGGAAAGAGACAGAACTAATTTCCTAAGCCACATCTCATCCAAAGCCAGAACTCACCTTGATAAAAGCAAGCCTGAAGAAC
>VZTM01008021.1:0-15347 GCA_013400555.1 Jacana jacana
TGAGTTTTGTCACTTTGTGGGAGCTTATGCAGTGTAGGGAGAAAAAAAGGGGAACTCTTCCTGCTTTGCTTCACTGCTTTTTGGCAAAGGCTAATTATCACTTACACATTGTAGTCGTATAACTGATTATCCCAAAGTTAATTAAATTGTTGCAGTCCTTGGAACCCCAAACAATTGGTTGCCATATTTAACTATTGTATTTAATCAGTCAGTAGCGGAAGGAAACTCTTGTTTAGAACAGAATATGCTCTGAATCACTCAGCCTCTCCTTGTATCTTCCAATGCCCGGTTTCTTAAAGGAAAAGCTCCTTCCAGTTTGCAAACAGAAGTCATGTAAAGATCCCTTCTGCTTGTCTTTCATGCAAATGGCACCACAGGAGTCCACGCTCTTTGCCACTCATGAGCTTGCACTGAACATAATGTGTACGCAGAATTTTATGTCTCTGGCTCATCCCTTGCTTGAAGAAGCAAGTTATTGCTTTATTTATTCCTTGATCTTCAGCTCAAAGAGCAAAGTTTTGCCTCTTGCATGCATGCATAACTATTTCTTTTGTATTCACATGACCTCAGCTGCTTCTGCACAACGCAGTGTCGCAAGGAAACTTTGTGCCATGACTGAACTGAAACAGGATTCCAAGACACCAGGAAAATGTGCATTAGCAATATTTTCTATACTCAGTCAAAAACTGAGAATGTTAGGAAGAGGCTGCCAGTTGTTGACATGAAGAACTGTTGTACCCAGCAGAGTGCTGCATGTCCTTCTTGATGACGTGTCATTTTCCTCCGGCGAAGAAGCCGTCCCTTTTTCTTCCTTTCATCAGCCACAAAGGNACCCTGGGAAAAGAGAGTATGGGATAATCTTCAGACTCTGATTCCTTACTAAGGGATGAGATACGTAGGAAATGTGATATTAGAGTATTTTGCATCTGGTCAACAACATTTTTGAAGTACTGGGAGAATCAGAGATGCATGCAAGTAGAACACAGAGTGAAGAAGACTTATGCCACGTGGGAAGGTCATGAGTAGAGTGAGCTGTATTGCCTTCAGCACTGAATTACGAGCAGATCAGAGGTAAGAAGTAAAAAAACCTTCAGTTCCACAAGTGCTTTACATGCCATTTAACATCCCACTGCTGCACAGATCAATGAGGACATGGAGCAGTTGCACAACAGGTGAATGCAGCAGGTTTCCTCCTGACTTCAGCACAGGTTTATGTACAGATTTATGGAGTAATCTGCAACCTCAACACATTTGACTTCAGAGAGAGGGTGCTGAGAAAACTGTTAAGATGAAAACATCAACCTCACCAATATAGCCATTCACAATCACAGCTGAGCAGCTGCATTAATAATATATTCTGGAATCTTTCTTTCCTCTCCACTTAGCCCTCAAAAGTCTATAGCCAGAGTTCCAGTCACATCAGATGTATTTGCAAAAAATAATGAGTATTTTCAGAAAATAAAAATTTGTTCCATTTCAATTCTGTTGCCCTATGTGTATGGCACAGACCATTTCAACAGAGATTGCTTCTACAAAACAAATGCCCCTTTAGACTAGTCTGGACTCAAGTGGATACTACAGGAAAACTGTCAGGAGAATTCTTCCTTAAATTGGAGATATGTTCCATCCTCATGTCTAGGCTTAAGTTCTCCCACAATTCTAAGAACAAATGATGCTGAAGATCCAACTCACATTCCCTGTGCGGTCAAAAGGAGAATAATTTTCACCCAAACCATCAAATTGCGACAAATGAAAGCAGTGATTAAAGAGAATGGGTCAGTTCCACAATGCTGATGTTGGTAAGGAGAAAAAGCTTCCAGTTTTTGTTGGAGTTAAACACTGAGAGAAAACACTGGCTTTATGAATTAAAAAAATCTGAGTTTTTTAGCATGCTGTGTCACATGGTAAAGATCATAATTGCTTGCGGAGCTGTTGAGAATGTGTAAAACCAGTAGAAAGTTAAAGTCTTTTCATTTTTCATAGCTGTGCTTTCAAGAAGGATCTCAGTAAGTTGTTGCAGCTACATTACAGTGAAGAAGTTGGGAAACAAATACAGAAGAAATAAAAAGAACACACCAAAGTTTTTGGGTCAAAATAGAAGGCTGTATGAAAGACAGCATGCTGGAATGTGTGGTGTGTCCAAGCATCCCTTTATTTCAAAATGATGATGCTAGTAGTCTCACTCATACAAACCATAAAGGTAAATGATGAATCTCTAGCATTCCCATCCTCCAGTATACTTACACCTATACCAAATGTTAGAGATATCTCACTTTCCCTTTCATTTCAGTTATAAAAATAACAATGTTAGCTTTCAGAGAGGTGCAACAGAGCTTTCATATCTTAGCTAGATGTAAAAGTAAGGTAAACTTTTGCAGTCACAGATTGGCAGAGAGGCAACTGAAATAATTTTGCTCTGCAAATTGCATGCAGACGCACCATAACCATCTTAATCATGTTTACTTTGGAGTTGGAGGACAGCTTTAGGAAACATAAAGCAAACGTTAGAGCAAATGTAAGGAACTTTTGCCATTTCTTTCTCCATTATGAAGCTGTGTAGCATTTTCCCACTATTGAGGATGTATTTCACTAAGGGCAAGTTTTACCCTTGTGTTCTTAGGCACTGTGTTTCCTCTGACTCCAATTTAAAAGTACTGCTTCAAATCCTAGGCAACTTTTAGGAGTTCTTTATGGGGAGTATGCAGTGTGCCCATGGAGTGCTCCACAGCAATCTGTGTGTCCCAGACATATTTTTAAAAGAGAATTTTGCTGCTTCATGAGTTTTCACTTTCCTGGATCCCTTATGGCAAATACCTAATCCTGAGATACAAATACACCATCTTGGAAGCTGTCACAGCTTAACTTTGTGGCTTTCTTAGAACACCTTCTTTTATTTTTATAACTGAAATAGAAATTAATTTTCAAACCTACAATACCAAGAAACAGTTTACTTTAAATGTAGCTTGAGGGCTAGTCAACAAAATGAGTTTGGCAGAGTAATTCCTTCTCTATAGATCACTTTTATCTGTCATCCCAAACCTTTAACCTAAGGGTTTGCCTTCCCATGACATCCTTACTGTCATTATTTTGCTTCTGCTTTAATATACTTGGACTAACCCTAGACTTGGACTTAGCTCAGTGATACTTGGTGGGATTTCCATTTCTGTCTCTTGGAAGCTAAAACCCCGAATTCACCACTTGCTCCTCATTGCTGCCATAGCTCTTTAGATGCTACTGTACTAGAACAAAAAATTAATCCCAGACTCAACATTGCATGGGTTGAAATTTTAGGCCAGAGGTCTACATTTACTATGGCTAAACTTGTGAAAGCCATTTATAATTTACCTGTAGAGTTTAGACTCCTGTTTTATTGCACTCTCACTCCAATTCTATCCTTGTTTCAAGAGCAGGTTTAGGAACCTCTTGGGGAAGGCTTTCCCAGTTTTGCCACTGAGAAGTTCCATGACTATTATCACTTTCCTAAATTAATCTGGGGTTCAGTTTCCCCTGACAAACATTTCTCAAGTGTGAACTCAAACACCAACACCTTGTTTAGGCTCAGACTTGCTTCAGTGGTAGCCATAAAATGACATTCCCAGTTTTATTACCAACAAAGCAAACAGCTGTTGACCTAAATTTACACAGGGCAGCTCAGAATGTCATAGTGAATACACCCGTTACTCAGCCTCACTGAATATAACCCTTATTTTCATCCTTGTCCATATTCATAGACAGAAAACTATGAGAAGTTTCTCAGAAAATCTAGGAAAGAAATGTACTGTCCTAATTTTGGGGGGATGGGGTTTAAGGGCATCTAAAGATGTCATTGTTATTATTTGTCTTTCACTTTTGCTTTAAGGAACAAGTTTTCTTGCCCCAACTTTACTAGTTACCAGAGTGAGACTTAACATTATTCCTAGGGATGCATTTCTACCATGGAAAAATATCTCTACATATTCCCTGTTGTTTTTTTAGTTACTTTCAGTAGGCTTTAGTACAGCAAACTTCAACCTAGGCTAGGGTAAGACAAGAATTTAAGGAATGTGGTATCAGCTCAGGTCAGCGGTTCACCTGACCCAGTTTTTCATCTTGAACAGTGGCATAACTGGGGAAAGCGTGCAAGCTTGGCACCACTCTGCAGTCTGTTCCCCTTGTGTCACTTCCCCAGCGTATCTGCTGTGTCAGGGATGTTTGAGAGCGCTTCCGTATGCCTTCAAGAGCTCACTGACAAACCTGTCATCTGTGAATTTGCCCAACTCCTTTTTGAAACTTTCTGTTGTTCTCACTTAAGGAACCTGTCCATTGTTTAAGGGCCTATGTCCTATGTTTTCCTCTTGTAAGCTCCTTTACTTCTATGGACTGTGAACTATGAAGGGGTTGTTATGGTTTATTTTCTTTTTGAGTTGTGGCACACAGTTTACTTTGGCTTCTAACATAATATTTTTTAAAAACTCCCTGCCTGCTTGTAGGTCTTTTATTTTCTTTTCTGCCTCAGATGTTTTCATTTGCTTTACAGTTTTCTTCATTTTCTGCAGTTCCTTTCTTGAAAGTGAGCAGCTTCATGCTACAGTGATTTGGCACACTGTCTTTTGCTATATGGTTAAACTTAATGCTGAGCCTTTCAAACGGAGTTCCTGCTATGGTTCCTAATTTTGTTACTCTCCCGAGCTTGTTCTGTGCTGTCTCCTGACTGTGGAGCTGGTTGCTGCTTCCTGAACACTGTTCCTAAATTTATGCTTGTTCTAGAGCCAGAGACATAGTATGGAACAAAAATTTGTAATTTTTTTTCATTGCAAAATCTATTTGATGCTCTAGTATAATTAATGTGTATTTGCTTTGCAGTGGTGCACTTACTGTTGCTCTACAGCTCTGACCTTCACAAGCTGCAAACTAATCTTAATTCCAGCCATACCCTAAGTAATTACACCCTCATTATTTCAGTGAGAAACCTAATGTTGCTTGTATCAAAAATACTCTATGATTCATTTCTAAACAACTGATTGTGAGTCACTTTTACTGAAAAAGATAATTGAGGAAAACAACAGAATGAATACAGTTACTGATTACTGATATTGAATGAAAAAATAGTCAAGAATTACGATTTTATATAAAAGAAGAATTGAACTCTTCTTTAGTAGTTAAATTCCTATAAGCTTTCAAATATTAGCAAAGATGACTAGTCTTTTTACAGCTGTATCTTTCCTTTTGCTGAAAGGAAACAGGGGTCTTGGTGTACCTGCTGGTGAGAAGCTCAGCATGGAGCGAGCCTGAGGACAGAAGAATATTTTTCCAGATGAAAGGAGGCTTTCCATTATCTAGTCACTATATTCACTTGTGTTATCACAAGTGACTGTACTTAATTTGTTACTTTTTGGTTTTTGGTGGTGGTTTTTTTTTGTTTTTTTTTTTTCCTAGGAAGGATGGTTCTATATTTACCCCAATTTTTGTGGATTGTGTATATCTTCACCAATGCCATTCAGCCTCCTGCGTGCAATCTACATGGCCTATGGAACAATAATCCTCATTTTCCCCCCAAGAAACCTCATGGACACAGTCTTCAGTATACCCGAGGTCCATTATCCAACTGTGGTCAAATTCCCACACTATAGCTGCTACATTACTCAGGTGTAAACATATTGCTACAATTGTAAACACTGCTCTTGTGGAGATAACCCATGGAACGGGATTTCTGAATTTCCTTATTAGCATCTTCAGAGTCTACCATGCCTAACAACACAGGGGTTTGCTTTTCCACTGCCCACTTACTTTGATCGAGACCTGCTGTACTTTGGTGCAGTGTTCTCATGTGTGATGGCCATTCCTGTTGTGACTATTATTTGCTACCTATTTATACTTATTTACACTTATTTGCCACTGGTACGCCATGCGAGAATCTAAGGTATTTATTCTCCTACATGCTTAAAAGACTGGCAGAAGCTCTGCAGAGGGACTTGGATAGACTGGATCGATGCGCCAGTGTTAATGGCACGGCCTTCAACGAGGCCAAGTGCCAGGTCCTGCACTTGGGCCACAACAACCCCATGCAGTGTTACAGGCTTAAGGAAGTGTGGCTGGAGAGCTGCCTGGCAGAAAAGGACCTGGGGGTGCTGGTTGACAAGCAGCTAAATATGAGATATGAACCAGCAGTGTGCCCAGGTGGCCAAGAAGGCCATCAGCATCCTGGCTTGCATAAAAAATAGTGTGACCAGCAGAAGTAGGGAGGTGATTGTCCCCCTGTACTCAGCACTGGTGAGGCCACACCTTGAGTGTTGTGTTCAGTTCTGGGCACCTCAACACAAGAGAGACCTCGTGGTGCTGGAGCGAGTATAGAGGCGGGCAACGAAACTAGTGAAGAGCCTGGAGCATAAATCTTATGAGGAACAATTGAGGGAGCTGGGACTGTTTAATTTGCAGAAGAGGAGGCTGAGGGGAGACCTCANAGAAAACTTTGCAGAGTAGAGCTGATGGCTGGACTCAATGATCCAAAGGGTCCCTTCCAATCTAAATGATTCTATGATCCTGTGATTCTATGACCATATGCTGCTGGTTTGAGACTCAAGTTGCTCTTCTGTGGTTACAAATGAAATTGATGCCAGCACCAGTAATTGTTCCTTGTCTTCTAGATCTATGTGCCTCCCATCTCAGCCAAATGAAGTCCTTTGAGTGACTTTCAGGGACAGCCTGCAGAAAGGGCCCTGGTAGTACTGTGCCCTGCAGCTTTGTTACTGTGAGCGGAGGAAGGATCCTACAGGAGAAACTTCTCTGTGTAATTTTGTTCCTCTTTATGCGATGCTCTCCTTTGGTGATCCAGCCATTAACTACTGAGGGAGCCTGTTCTCTCTGCAGCCAGCTCCCTGCAGCCAATGAACCATTATCATGAGCACTGCAAAGATATCTCTGGAACTGCTGATGATTTGATTTCTTTTGATAGTCTCACTCAGTACCAGATTGCTGTGGCTAAAATCAACATTTTGAGTAGTGAAAGCTTGAAGTGAATTCGTCTTTGGGTTTTTTAGCAGAGGCTGGTGTTCAATTAACACAGCAATTTAACTGCTCAGTTAGAGCATTATCGTCACCGAAGCATTACCAATATGACAAACAAAAAACTGCAACCAACCTCAGTTATCTTTTTCCTGTTCAACATTCACTATTATCGGGCTTAGGGAGACAACCAGCTGCCTGGAGCTGTGCTGTGCCAAATAATGCCTTGAAAGAGCGTAAGCTAACACAACCCTTGACACCTCTGTTGACTTTTCCAGTAGCACTTTGGTAAGGTAAATTTGCCTAATTGTGAAGTGAAAGTAACTCAGTGCTGCCAGGAAGCAAATCCTCTGGCATCACTGCTATGCTTTCATGCTGCCTTGCTGAATGGGGCTGCTGGGAGTGGGCTGGGACCTTCCAGTCCTGCTGGAGAAGTCACAGAGTTCCTGGGAACACCAGTATATTCCTGAATGCACACAGGTGTACCTGTGTGCACAGGGCAGGACATTCACAACATTCACATTCAAACAAAACAAAAGCATAACCAAGTCCCATACGGTGAGCCTCCTGTGGAATTACAACTCTGAGCTAAGAAGTTCAATGTCAAAGAGTACTTTTATGCTTTGTATGCTGCTTTTTAGGTGGAATATGACTTTAGGTGCTACACATGTCTAAGAAAATTGCAGCTGGTCATGGGTTGATCCCTTTCAGTCTCTGTGAGGCAAGGTTTCTCATGCACTGGATCAGTACCATGTCCCCTCTTGCATAGGCAAGAGCGGGATTGCTGGGGGTAAAAGACCTGCCTGACAGGTCCATTTCATAGCTGAGTGCATTGCCCATGTACAATCCATGTGTCATCTTGTTGTGATTTAACATCAGCCAGCAACTAAACACCACGTCGTGGCTCACTGGACTCCTTCCCCTCAACCCTGGTGGGATGGAGACGAGAACCGGAGAAAAAACTCCTCTGTTGAGGTAAAGACAGTTTAATAGGGCATCCAAGGCATTTTATATTCTGATAGTGGTGTCATATGGTATGGAGTATTCCTTTGACCAGGCTGGGTCAGCTATCTGGCTTCTTGTGCACCTCCTAGCTTGCAGAGCTCAGGAAACCTGAAAAGTCCTTGACTTAGTATAAGCATTACTTAGCAATTACAAAAACGTCAGTGTATTATCAATACTATTCCCATATTAAATCCAAAACACAGCACTATACCGGTTACTAGCTCTATCCCAGCCAAAATCTAGACATGTCTTCCCTAGGTACTGCATGGAGACTTGGGACTGCTGCAACAGCATGTATCAGGTCAAGTTTTACTGCAGTGCCCAAGCCTGGGATGGGATGGTTGTGGGATGGCATGGAGTGGGATTAAGAAGGACTTTGTTGAAAAAACATCAAAGGGTTGGTACAGACTTCTTTTACTGTTTACAGGTATGTGCATGAGGTAAGAAAGAACTTTGTGCTGGCAAGGCTGGCTTTTGGGATGGAAGAGGAGCTCTTTCCAATTCAAGACCAATAAAAACACTTTATCCCTGTTTACTTTCTTCCTTTAAAAAGCACTGGGCTACTGAAAGGATACATGAGCCAAGTTTCCTACTGCTATGTTCTTTATCTCCCGTGTCCTTTACTTCACTGTTTTAAGATATTATTCACAATAAAATGCATAAAGACAATTAAATGTCTTTCCAAATAACAAGATAATAGGCAGAGGCACAGCCCTATATCATCCGACTCCAGTGTGAACTTTCAGACTGAGCCTTCTCTTCGCCCTGAAGCTGTGGGTTCCTTCAGTGTCAGGTTTGGAACATCCAGAATTCATTCAGAAAATAAGAGAGTTTATCCCGTAATAAGCAAGTCATACCATATTTACACATCCAGATGCAACAGCCATGACTGAAAGGCTGGAAACGCCTACAGTGAGGGACCTGACCGGTGCTTTTAACACATTATTTAAAAACAATCTTTGTTGGTTTTGTACCTTTTGGCTACAAAGGCAAAACGCAGCCAGTTAAAAAAATAAAATCAAATAAAATCTGAAAAATGGCTTAAGTTCTTTCCCTTCCATACCTTAGTCCTGGCTACTAGGACTAGCTCACAAAGTGTTTGGTAACTTTGATGTCCTGGACACCAAGAGCTACTCCAATGCAAAACAGCCCCTGATGGTTTTTCTAGGTCTCCTGACACATCACCATAGTTGTTCTGATAACAGAGTAAGGCAAGTTTGTTTCAAACTGGCATCCTCCTCTTCATCCTACATATTTGCTATCTACTTCTCTTCTGCTCATTACTGTACTCAGAAACCTTCAGGTTTGCAATGGCAGGGCCAGTTTCCTCAACAAACCGTACCATTTCTTTGGCCGCATGAAATGTGAATGTTATTTCATCTGCCTCCTTCAGTATAACAAATGCTGCTCAAATCCCATGGCAGCCCTACAAGAACACCTGTTAAAACAGAAAAAGAAAGATAATAAATAAATAAGTAAAATGTCTGTTATAGGATCCAACAAAATGGTGAGAGGAAAAGCAGGTGATGTGTTTTTTTAAATAAAGACTTGTAGATGTCTAGTCCAGCAGTTACCTTCCACTGGTTGGTTGGTGGAGAGGCACAAGTCCACTTATGTAGCCATAAAAAAATAATACACAACAGCACATGTATTAAGCATGAAAACATTCTGTGGCTGATTTTGTCTGTTCTGCTAGGTGATGTTTGGCATGTCCTATATTGTGGCATTTTGTTGGGTTTTTTTTATGCTGCAAGGTAGTTCAAGAGCTGCTCTGCTCTGCAGAGCTATTCTGTCAGTTTATACTCTTGTAAATATCTCTCTGAATTGGTGGGGAGCTAACTAAAATTAAAATCATATGTCTTTCCAGTTGTAGCCAGTAGATGAGGAAAAAGGCATTCCTGAATCCCATTAAAGGATCCCTGTGGTATTTCAGACATCTTGAGGTTGCTGTCATCAAGCCTGTCCCTACGAAAGATCACTCCAGTGCTGTTAGAAGCTCACTCTTAACAATTGTCATTATTGCAGTACTAATTGTCTTAGGAGATGGGTGGTCACAAGGAAAGTGAGTGCTCTCTCTTGCTCCTGCAACCTTGAGACAATGGGCTGCTCTCTTGGAACTAACCTGTGCTGGAAGACTCCTGCAGCTGGTTAGGCAGCCCCTGGGTGTAGAACAAACTCTGGTGGACTCCCTGCTAGGATGGAGGAATCAGCAGGGACAGAGAATCAGGAGGAGCGGGCAGCAGAATTTATGGACAGACTGGTTTGGCAAATGGTGTGAACCAGGGAAGTAATTATGCATAGGATATTAAGCATGTATTAACAGTCACCACAAGAGGAAGGAAGTAAGGCTTTGAGTCCGGTAGACAGAGATACACAATATCATGCAACTGTCCCCTCTAGCCACATCTTATGAATTTTGCACATTTTCTCAGACTCTATAAGCTATTTTGTGCTAGCATCACATGCCATCTCATTTGCTTACTAACATCAGAGAACAAAAATGGCTTTCATTTGCAAAATGAGGTATGACCAAGCAATAGCTTGTGGTTATTGTAAGACCACTGTGGACTTCCCACACACAGAGCTGTGCTGAAGTGTGAGACTGCACCACACAAGGTAGCTTTGTTCATCTGAGCCCTCAAGGGCTCTGGTCACATTAGTTATTGGTTCCTGTATCAGCATTGCTTCTGTGGTCCCTCCTTTTGGGGCACACATGCCTGCAGCTGCAGCCTTGAACCTTTGCTTGAACCATGCAGACCAGCAGAATAAAAATTGGTTATTTAATGTGGGTGAAGAGTTTTTCCCCACTCACCACTAACTGCTTGACCTGGTGAGAAGGGGAGCAGTTTTCCTGGTAAAATTGGAGGATGCTGCAGTGACTGAGATCTCTAAGCTGTGAACAAGGATGGGGGGATGTGTGTGGTCAGAGGGAGCAATGCCTTCCCTGTCTTTCTGTGTATGGCCCTTTTCACAGGTCAGCTGGCCCCAGGTCCCCAGGTCTGCAACATACTTCAGAAAATAGTTTCTGAACTATTTCAGAAGAGGCAGTCCTCAGCCTGAGCCCCATTGCCAGTCAAGCTTGTCAGGAATAAACTTTTGCCTGTAGAAACACAAACGAAGGACAACTTCCAACCCAGGCATCTGAGGTGTCTTGTTGAACCTCTTTATAGTGGAGGGTAATGGCTGCTATTGACACTCAGTGAGTAGTTGTGTGTGTGCAAGTAATAAAAAGTTGTTGTAAATATAAAGAAACAAAAAATTTTATTGAAGGGTGTGATACTTCCTCCCTATTTTCCCTGAGGAATCCAGTGTATATTCTGGAACAGAAAGTTGTTCCTTTCTTTCATTTTTTAGACACAAAGCTACATTTTAGGGCTTTTTTCTTCCTAGCTGAAGGCATTTTCTTGCCTCAGCTTCTGAAAGTATTCAGCTAATGATTTTCTCATTAGCCACTATTACCAGAGCTAAATGGATGCAGTTAAGATTTTCACCAAATTAAAGTTGCAAAGCAAATATGCTGGTTAGTCTTTCATCCCATATTTTGCCGAGCCTAAACAAGAGAGTGCTCTTGTGAAAGGAAGCCTGCAAGGCTGAGGTCACAAAGGACTCCAGATTACAAACAATACTAAGAACCACAATCTAACTTTTATAAAATAATCTTAGGAATAGACATTACAGAATCATGCTTCTTGAAATAATGCTTACAAGTTGCATGTTCCCCTTTGTGCACATTTTTCAACCAGAGTATAGCAGAAGTGCTCTTCAGGGAGCAGTGTGACAAAATTATCTACCATATCAGGACCCTGGGCCTCTCAGAGGCCGTTGGCTAGGCCTGGGAGGTAGGAATAGCATCTTCTGTGGGGCTCTTTTATCCTTCTGATGCAAGGTCAGCACCAGTAGGTAGGAGACAGTGGCAAAGATTCATGGGAAAAACATCCCATGGAGAAAAGAGAGGAAAACCAAAGGTTTCAAAATGCAGCTCATTCCTAAATTGGAGTTTTTCACATACATATTATATCTTCATTTTCTGGGAGTTGTTTGCATGAAGAATGTTTGTGCCCCTGTATCACCTGCTTTGCACAGACACTATTTTCAAAACATAATTCTGTCTTCATTTCCTGAGTCTTGCCATGATCTAGTTGCTATTACTACCAAAGCCCTCAAAGGCGTCACTGAACGGTATTCTATGCAGGCCATATAATGGCATCAAATCTAAGAAATTCAAAGTGCATTAAGCATAATGAGAACTGTGCTTTAGAAAAAAAAAAAAGGCTTGTCACATCTCTGGAAACAAGAAACTGTACAGCTGAGGAAGTCTTGAATGACAGGGGTCAAGTTAAGGCTGAAACCCCAATATCCCCGGAGGCTGGTGGTATTTTGATGCAGAATTTTCTGTCAGAGCATCGCTACTGCAAGGAACTCTGAATTTAGCTTCATATGCAACAGGCTTCATGTACAACATATACAGCAATCATGTACAAGATTGTGCATCCATCTCCTTTGTATGCACAATCTTGGTCTGAGTTCATCTCTGTTGAGCAGATCTGGCAAAATCTAAGCACTACAAATTTGTGCTTGGTGATCCTTGTTCTGATTTCTGCCCTCTGCTGGAAATGAACCCAGTGGCACTCATATAGCAACAGCAGTTGCTGCCAGAAAAATATATCCTTGCACATACACATGGGTGACACTACTTAGTTTCTGCCTTTGTGACTGGCAGTTTCACCTGTAAAACCATTATTTTGGGTGACGATAAAGAAACTTAAATAGTCTGTGAAATTGCAAGTCTGAGGCACTCTTAGAAATGCAGTGAGGGTTTTAAGGCCATGATGAAAGAATAAAAAAAATAATCACACAGTGACACTTTTACGTTCTGTGGTGCAGATTAAATTTGTTTCTTTAGGCCTTAAATCAGAGGTGGGGCAGTCACACATGGGTCACTGAAGCAAGTAGCTATCTTTTCCTACTGGAGTGACATTCAGGAGACTGTTATCACAAGCTTGCCGGTCATTGCTAGATTTCTTCTAAGTTATGATTATCATTACATGACTATACTGGCTTGTGGGTATGTTGGTCTGCTTGGGAATGGAAGATGGTGGTTTGTTTAAGAGCTCTGGGAAAAAGGGAAGTAAATCTGTTCAGGAAAAAGTAACCATGAGAAAGTAGATGAAATTATGATCAACTCTATAAAGTTATACAACATGAGTGAATGGGGTTGTTACAAAGAGGAGAAACTATTCTTTCTTAAAAGAAGGCTGAGAGAGTTTAAGATGTTCAGCCTGGAGAAGAGAAGGCTCTGGGGACACCTTGTAGTGGCCTTCCAGTATTTGAAGGAGGCCTACAAAAAAGCTGGGGAGAGACTTTTTACAAAAGCATGGATTGATAGGACGAGGGATAATGGCTTCAAACTGGAAGAGGGTAGATTAGATATGAAGGTAGAATTTAGAGGGTAGATTTAAATTAAATATCAGGAAGAGTTTTTTCACTAGGAGGGTGGTGAGATACTGGAACAGGTTGCCCAGAGAATCTGTGGAGGCTCCTTCCCTGGAGGTGTTCTAGACCAGGCTGGATGGAGCTTTGAGCAACCTGGTCTACTGGGAGGTGTCGCTGCCTGTGGCAGGGGGGTTGGAACTAGATGATCTTTAAGGTCTCTTCCAACTCTAACCATTCTATGATTCTATAAAATTGTGGCAAAGTCCTTCAAGGGCATCACTATCCTGGGGTGAGGGTATTATCTCTAGATGCACAGCTGGAAGTGCTGGGAGCTGGCTACAACTCTCTCCTTTGCCTTCTCCTATTTGTGATAGTTTTCTCACTGCCACTCACATCAAAGTGTACAGGCAGAATTTGCCGTAGAAATATTGAAGCAAGTGAGCTAAGCCACTAAAATGTTATGATAGTGGCTTATTTGTGAGTATTAAAGAGCACAGTGGGATTGAGTGAGGCATATTCTCTAACAAGGGACAAGAAAGCATTGTATGATGCAATATATACTAGTGGCCTAGTCAACTGAAGTGAGAATCTCTGTCCCTTTCAAGATCTATCTGATTCGCTCTCCTCTTTGATTATTAAAGGACTTTGTATTGTGGGAAATGTAATGAAAGATTAATATTTGCAACTCTTTGAATGTTTTTCCCCTCTCCTTTTTGTAGGTCTTGTCCACATGGAGAAATATGTCAGTATGTCTTGATGAGTGCCTGTGAGTAAAAAAATTAAATCACTTTAGATATTTTGTGACCATCTAAATAAGAAGGGTGGAGAGTCTCTGACTTATAAACATTCTGATGCTTCCTTCATTGCTTGGAATGGCCCCAGCAGGAGAGAGAGGGCAAAATCCAGCACTTCTAGATTGAGCTTTTGTGTTTGACTCTGGCTTATACTCTGCTCTTTTGCTTTACTTTTCCTGTGCCATTCCCCCCACAAAAATCTTAGGAAGTGCCATACACTCAGAGCAACAGTGTTTGATCCAAGACCAAGTATTCACTGCAAGGAAAACTGTTCCAATGTAAAGAACTGTTGTATGAGAAAACAGCTGCAATACACTTTCCTATTTAGCTTTAAATCAATGTTATGGCTATGATACTGCAATACATATATGATACTGTTTGTCCTTATAAGAATGTAGTAGGCTGCCAAACAGAAGAAAATAACATGAGCTTGTATCGAAAAGTCAGAGTTGGTATTTTGGGGGCTCTCTGGAGCCTTAGGTATTTCCTGTTAGTTACTGCATACTGCCTTCCATAAACCACAGGTTTCTCCTATTTTGTTGTTTGAAAAGAAACTCCACTCAGCCTGTCTTTCCTTCTCTGTGGCTCCTCCCACTCCTTTCTACCAGCCCTTGCAGAAGTGAATTCCCGTGTAGGGAAAATGAAAAATTTCAAAACAATTAGGAGGTGGGTAGTTAATCTTCATGAAGTTTCACAACTGGTGTCACTTAGCATTACTCTAAACAGGTACAGCATAATTAGGCCAGTACTTCTGGCTTTCTGGTTTGTTTTCTGCTGCTTGTAGGTTTAAAATCTTTGTAGGAAGCTTTAGGTTTCCTGAGCTGGCAGCTGAATATGCATTCAAGCTGATGTCTGCAGTGAGCAGCCTGCTGGAGGCAAGCAGGCTGTTGAGATGACTTATCATAGAATCATAGAATCATTCAGGTTGGAAAAGACCCTTGGGATCATAGAATCATAGAATCATAGAATCATTTAGGTTGGAAGAGACCCCTGGGATCATCAAGTCCAACCATCAGCCCTACTCTACAAGTTCCCCCCTACACTAGATCTCTCAACACCACATCTAATCTGCTCTTAAACACAGTCAGGGAGGGTGACTCCACCACCTCCCTGGGCAGCTGATTCCACTGGCTG
>VZTM01008023.1:0-10461 GCA_013400555.1 Jacana jacana
TGAACCTGCACTCGATAAATGCAGGCGTAGCCAGACTGTCCCCAGTTGCTCTGCACGACAAGACGGATAAACAGAAAGGCTCTGCGGAGCTTGTTCTGCAGAGAAAACATGGCAAAACGACTTGTCACTCCTGGAGCCCGAGGAGTAGCAGGAGGCCTCTGCAAGCCCAGACCTTGCTCTGGGAGCTGCAGCTCCCATCCTGGCTGGGGAAACGGGCTCTGTCTCCTTTGCCTTCTCCCACTGAGGACCCCTTGCCTCTACAGAGCAGACGTCTGGCCTCAGAAAGCGGGCTGGGTTACTGTGGAACGCCTGAGGCTTGTGGGCCAGGGAAATGGAGACCAGGCAAAGCCCTGCTTTGGGGCAAGGTGCTGGGTGTCTTCCCACTGCCGTCTGAGCAACACCCAACAGCTCCTCCACAGGCCTCCCCAGCAGAGCCCGGCTCCAGGCCCAACAGCCCTAAGCCTCTCAGCCTGTCCTCATAGCAGAGGTGCTTCTTCCCTCTGATCATCTACGTGGCCCTCCTCTGGACCCAAAAAGACTTGTCCAGAAGCAGTGGCAGCACAAAGCCTGCCAGCTGGATTTCTGTGCCCAGACATCTTCCTGGCCAGGGAAAGAGGGCTTGCTGAATTCCCCAGGAGGGGAAAATACCCACCATGGGTATTCCAACAAGGGAATAACCGTTCCCTGGTGCTGTCAGAGGTGGATGGTTGGCTCTGTGGAGGCTTAGGTTTTTTTCCCAGTCTTGAGGACCCTTCCTTAATGCCTGTCTCTCTCTACTGGATCTGACTGTAATGGAGTTGCCTGTCTCCCTAGCAGCCCTTACGGGTCTATGTTTTGTGTTTGTGTCTAAGAGAACATTGATGACACACCATTGTTTCCGCTCCGGATGAGCAGTGCTTAGAGCATCAAGCTGTCTGTTTCACTGGCCCCTCATGCAAAGAAGCTGGAGGTTTACAAGAGCTTGGGAAGAGGTGGAGCCAGGGCTGTGGACCCAAATTGATTAAAAGGCTATTATATGCCCTGTCATATCACGCTCAGTTCCATAAACCCTGGGGCTCTGCTTTTCGCAAAGTAGTTTGGAGGCTGTCTGGGCATCAGCCTGCCTGCAGAAGGCGGTGACTGATGCTGCTGCAGGCCTTGGGTTTTAACCCAACTTTTTAATGTTGTTATCCTGATGCACAAGTTTTCCTCTCTGTTTCACTCACTATTTAGTTCCATGGAATAGGTTCCGTTCCTGTTGGAGTGCAGTTCTGGGTTTTGTAGGCATATAGTAAGAGGCCTTCATTTTCAGTGAACACTATCTTAAATCAAGTAACCTAGGACAAGATCACTGCTCCCTTAACCCTCTAAATTTAGCATGCTCTTACCAAAAGTATGGAATCATGCAAAGCATAACTTGTTCCCTCCTTCCTTCTTTTGAACAGTTTTGTGGAGCTTGGGAATATGTTATAAACTGAGCCCCTGTACCTAAAAAATAAATCAGCACTACCTGCTGTGACGATTCTTAACTTTGGCATCTGCACTTTCTAAGTCAGTATAAGCATACAGTCTGCATGAGTTAAGGTGAGGGTTTAGAGGTGACTGTGGGGTTGCCCCAGCTATTTTACCTTTTTAATAACTTAGATTTTGTTTTCCTGTAATAGTGACACATCAGATAAATGTTTTGTTTTTGACACTAAACCCCCACGTCCCTCCCTCTTTTTAACTAATGAAAGAAGCCCAAGGAAAATGATTGTCTTATTTTTTTCTGCAAAAGCAAAACAATACGACCGGTTAATAACATAAAATGCACTTTAAATAAACATTGCGCTGTCTCAAAAAGTAGGCGGAGCTTTTATTTTACCTACATGTTTCAGTGTCTTTGAGACGGCAGAGGTCTTTGGAAGTCAGCTCCTGTAGTGAGTTGAGATTGTTTATGACTTACTGATCTGTTTGGCTAGCCCTGGTAAATTACTTGTGTACTGAGGGGCTCCAGAACTGTAAAAAGATTTACTGGGGGAGATCACACAGCTAGAATACAGTCTTTTAGATGAGCAATCTAAAGAGCAAGATTGATTCATTTTTTGAAGCCACAAACAGTATCAATGCACATATAAAATGCTACTGACACATGCCTAGAATGAGTATGCGTGGTTAGACTCA
This sequence comes from Jacana jacana, assembly GCA_013400555.1. NCBI lineage: Eukaryota > Metazoa > Chordata > Aves > Charadriiformes > Jacanidae > Jacana > Jacana jacana. Next base: position 2,143 of record VZTM01008023.1, read on the forward strand.
TGGCAAAAAACCCCAGCCTAACAAAACCAATCCAAGAATGTTTGATGAAAAATCCCTGCATCCACACAGTTTCTGTTTCTGCTTCTGACTGGTCTTCATGATAGTTAGCCCAGGAGTCAACACAGTCTTCTGCAGGCAGTGGCTGCGTGTAGGCAGAATATACAAAGGTGCAAGCGTTCAATCTCCCAGGAAGAAGGCACATTGAAGAATGTTAAACAACCCAACTGTGGACAGAGGCAAAAGCTGTAGAAAAAAAAAAAAAAAGCCTCTCTAAAGTCACTGGCTTCATATCTTGAAGGATTTATCATGCTGTAGTTCATCACCTGACCTTTCTCATGCCTTTTATTTTGATGAATTTCTGGTATTTTAGAGCAACTGATAAGATAAAAATGTCCTTGAAAATAAGTACATATGGTCTGTGTCTTGGTTTCGGTGAAATTTACCAAAACCAGACTGACAGATGGCCCTGCCCCTCCACCTCTAAAAGACAGGAAGAGAAAAGGAGATTTACGAGTTTAGAATGATCTGAACTACTTTAACAAAGTATTAATATTAAAATAATAATAATAAAAAAGAAGATAATGGATTAGATAAAAAATATACAAAACCGTATCAAGCTCCCAGGATGACAATCACATCACTGGCAGGCACTGGGGAAGTCCCAGACTGGACTCAGCGACAAATGGAAACTGGATTCTGGATCTGGAGTCAGAAAGAGAGATTGGGATCAAAGGCAGATGACCGGACAGGGTCCTCTTCAGACGTGGGCCATTGAAGAAAGATGCTAGCCCTTTGATCCCTCAGCTTTTACACTTAGCCTGGGGCAGATGGCATGGAATACCCCTGTTGGTTTGTCAGGTTTGGGTCACCTGTCCTGTCCCCTCCTCCCCACAGGTGTGACCCCCTGGTGGTTTTTCTGTTTCCTACCCTCCAATGGGGCAAATAACAGAACTGGCCAGCCTTGGCTGTTACAGCAGTAAGCGTAAGCAAGAGCTTCTCTACATCCTGTTCCTTGGCATGCAGTACAAACACTGGCATTATCACTGAGAACAAGCAGTTTTCCTCACACCATGCCGTTCATTTCAAGGAATTAGAAGAGGCCCAAGATACCAAACTACTGCACAGAAAGTTGGTTCTTTTACCTCAAACCGGGACACTCGGATAGAGCTTAGATTTTCTCAGTTAGACTTTTGACACAGCAGAGGATAGTAAGGATAGTAAGTAGACAAAACTTAAATATGTGAATATAAGACTTTTGTAGTCCCATAACAAAATTCACCACAATACCTGGGAAAATGCTACTGCTTTTTATACAAGCTGGGCATCCTTGGGCTGACAGATTTGGCAGCAGCTTATGCTTCTGCACTAAATCCCATAACCTAGAATTAAACAAGGTTGAAATCCCTTGGTAAAATTACTCCTGCAAACAAGTTCAAGGGGAAATAGCAAAGCAAACTCCGTGTTGGTTAAAGAAGTGCAATTCCATTGTGTTCTGTGAACCACCTTACGCATGTCAAACAGCACAAAAATAGGGCAGGCTCATAAAAAGTGGCTGTCGAATGCAAGTCACAAATTATAACTGCTAACTAGTACAAAAGTCAATAAAATAGGACTGTAAAAAAAACTATTTTGGCTTCAGCATTACATGGGGGAAAAAGAGAAAGCTGGTCGTTTCAAGACCCACACGGATTCTGTGCATGCTGAGATTTAAGCTTCTCTTGGGTCTCAGAGGGAAAGGAGGGTATTTTTAGCATCCCTGTGCAGACTTTCAGCACACTACAGAACACTGAAACATTCTTGCAGAGTTCAGGCACCCTGATAGCCTAATGAGAGTGAAAGATGAATTGTTCATGTAATAAATGAGTCAAGAATCTTGGATTGTGGTGGGGAAAAATCACATGGAAGAACTGATGATGGTGACACTTACTTTAGCTTTGATAATACAGAATCCAACTATGAACTACATTCTAGCCTGGAGAAAAGGAGGCTGAGTGGAGACCTTATGGCTCTCTACAACTACCTGAAAGGAGCTTGTAGGGAGGTAGGTGTCAGTCTCCCAATTAACAAGTGACAGAAAATTAACAAGAGGAAATGGCATAAAGTTGCACCAGGGGAGGTTTAGACTGGATATTTGGAAAAAAATTATTCACCAAAAGGGTGGTCAAGCATTGGAACAGACTGCCCAAGGAAGTGCCTGAGTGACCATCTCTGGAGGTTCAACAAGAAAATTTAACTATTTTGGTTTTAAGAGTGCATTAGGAAACCATGTTTTCTGTCACATAAGCAAAAATAAATTTCTGTGTTACTCTTTCTAGAATTTTTACTCTGTAAAGCAGAATTAAGGACAAAGAGCAGGAATGGAGAGGCAGAAGACAATACTCTAATAGGTAAGTCTTTTGCAAGGAGTCTGTATTTCTGCATCAGTTTGATTTTAAAACACAACAAATTTTAAAATCATGTTCATAACACTGGGAGGCAAGCAGTGGAATGGGCTGCCCAGGGAAGTGGTTGAGGCACCATCCCTGGAGGTGTTCAAAAGACAGGCTGACATGGTGCTCGGGGACATCGTTCAGTGATGTCTTTTGTTAGAGTTAGGTTGACGGTTGGACTAGATGATCATAAAGGTCCCATTCTGACCTAGATGATTCTATGATTCTACATGTTCCAGTTACTTTAACAGCAGAAGATGAGACCCTGAACTGAAGAGTGTACTGCTATTAAATATACTCATGAAAGCCAGAGACTCTACAAGACTAATACTATTCAAAAGCAAAAGAAGATACAGAAAGTATGTCTAGAATATATCCTTTATTATTTTAAGTCTGTGTAAATTTTAATACATGATTGAGTTTCTACATCATTTTCTCTGTTTAAGCACATCCCGGTCTTTTCCAACAACCCAGTCAATTGCACCTTTATTATGTACAGTCAGTATTTATGAAATATTGCATATTTATCTATGAACTTAGAAAAATAACATGCAAGGGAAATTGTTACCATGATACTGATTAAAAAAAAAAAAAACCAAAGGTAAAACAGTCAATCCCCTTTTAGTGTGTTATGGCTTTGCACCAAGTGTCAGATGTCAAAACAAACAGTTTAAGATACTTCTTGTTAAAGGCACTTACTGTTCTTCAAATACACTTTCAAATTTAGTTCCATTGCATTAAGAAGTGTATCGCTAGGATCATACTTTCATAACACAGCAGAACAGTCCAAAAAGGCAGCATTAATGAAAAAGGAAAAAGGGGGGGTTATGTTAAAATATGATAATACCAAGAATTAACACAAGCTTTCAGGATTTGGTCCTTATAAAACAGGCAACAGCATTCAGGCAATAGTGATTTCTCTTCTTAAATGCTAACAAAATAATATCCCCAAAAATGAACTCTTCCAGTTCCAGCGTATAGATATGTCTAAGTTCAGTAGTGTATGTACCCTCTAACAGCATCCCCAGTAAAAACACAGCTTTTCAAGACTTAACTACTGCTCCACTTTGGCTGGGAAGGAAGAAACCTATGCACACACGAGCAAGCCTACAGCTCTGTGTCTCTGTATCTGGATGGCTGTCCATAATACCCCTTCTTAGAGTGGTCCGATAGCTGCCGACGGTACTCCTCCTCCTCCTCCGCATCGCTGCCGTAACTGCCACGGTTCTCTAGGTAGGGTCTCATAGGAGGTTTCTGGGGCTCTGGAGGTCTGGAGCTAAGACAGCAAGACAGGGAAAGAAAAAGAGACAGTGTCTACTTCTATTCTGAAAAGCTGACAAATAATTAAAGGTGGGCAGTAATATCCCACGCTCTTTATATATTGTGGAGCTCCCCATCTAATGTGACTTTAAGCAGATGCACAGAAATAAAGTCTGCCAAGGGTGGACATTTCCTCAGTTTCAAAAGCAAGATGTTATCCTCCTTCCATGTTGCCCCAGTGCTTAAACATTAGCAAATCATTAATGTTCCCATAAAAAGGCAATAGCATTGATATGTAAGCAAATATTCTGCACGTGTCATTAAGGATTACTTTTTACTACGTCTAAAAAGCTCCCAGGGCTATATAAAAGAAGAATGCTTTTCTGAACCCACCAAGAAAACCTGAAAATAATCGCTTCATGTTTTCCCTCTTCCATTCTAGATTATATGCTGTGACATCAAAGAATTTGGTTTGCTGGGAAAAAAAGTCCCATTTGCATAGATGGCAGGTCAGGTCATTCAGTCGTGCAGTGTGGAGGGTAAGGCGTCACAACCGACAACCCGTCCAGAACTCACTGAATTTTAACAAAAGACTACTGCTTTCATGAGACTTGATGGGAGACATCAGGCAAGTTCCATCGTAGTTTCCTACTCACACAACACATCTGTAACAGAGTAAGCTTTTAAGTAGTTAAGTGTAATTAAAACAGCAATTATGTTGGGTAGACTCCCGTTCTTCAAGTACCTAGCACAGAAAGAATGGACATCAGAAGACATGAATGAGGAACAGCTTCTGAGTAATATGGATAGGGGCAAAAACCTGGCTCTGCAAATATGTCAGCAAAAGAATATAGTGATTCTGCCTAGGTAACTCAAAATAATATGAACGAACTAAAAGAAAAATAGACCCTGACAAACAAGAGGAGTTCCTGGAATTCTGCCCTACCTTTAGAGTAACCTTTGAGGCACAAGAAGGAAGGATTATTGTATGAATATAACCAGCAAGATCACTTTTTTTCCTGCTGCTGAAGTAAACAATGAGCACAGAGTGCATTAAACTGGATACACCTTACCTTATAGGCTGGGGCCAGCTCTGTTCAGGTTTCTGTGTTTTGACAGGAACAGCATAAATATCCGGGTGCTTCTGGGCTATTTCAAGCTTTAAAAGAAAGTAGGAGAAAATAACAGTTATTTTTAAGTCTATCCATTAGAGATCCTACAGACTACAGATATAGCAGGTCACAGCTACATCTGAAACAGTTAAAGCACAAATGGATAACTAATCATATTCCTACAATTATATAATCTTTTGCTAAAGTAGTAATGGGTTTATGAAAGGCAAGTCCTGCCTGACGAACCTGATCTCCTTCTACGATAAGATGACCCGATTGCCACACCTTGAGTATTGTGTCCAGTTCTGGGCACCTCAGCACAAGAGAGATATCGAGGTGCTGGAGCGAGTACAGAGGAGGGCAACAAAGCTGGTGAGAGGACTGGAAAACAAGGCTTATGAGGATCGATTGAGGGAGTTGGGGTTGTTTAGTCTGAGGAAGAGGAGGCTGAGGGGAGACCTCATCACTCTCTACAACTGCTTGAAAGGGCACTGTAGAGATATTGGTGCTGGTCTCTTCTCACGGGCAATGAGCGACAGGACAAGAGGGAATGGCTGCAAGCTGCAGCAGGGTAGGGTTAGGCTGGACATTAGGAAAAAATTTTTCACAGAGAGAGTGGTCAGTCAGTGGAATGGGCTGCCCAGGGAGGTGGTGGAGTCACCCTCCCTGACTGTGTTTAAGAGCAGATTAGATGTGGTGTTGAGGGATCTAGTGTAGGGGAGAACTTGTAGAGTAGGGCTGATGGTTGGACTTGATGATCCCAGGGGTCTCTTCCAACCTAAATGATTCTATGATTCTATGATTCTATTCAAAGTGCACAGGAAGACAGTGCACTGCCAAAAGCATTAGAAGTCAGCTTTCTATAGTTACAATAGGAAGCCTTAAAATACAATGGTATGTCTGTACGTGTGCTTTCCCAAACTTCTGCCGCCAGAAGCAACACAATGCAAGGTCATAGTTGGTGTTGTCAGGATGCAGGCTGTTCTATATGCCGGAAAGCACACCAGAGGAAGAATGCATCTCTTCATACCCTGGCATTCTGGGCCTCTTGTAGCTCTTGCATTCTTTGCAACCTCGCCTTATGATCCATCTCTTCAAATATTTTAACCTTCCTCAATACAGATTTTGGAGTATTTTCTTGTTCGCTTCCGTCCTCTTCCAACTTTGCCTCTTCCTCCTCCTCTGCAGGTGGGACTGCTGGCTGAGAGTTTCTCAGGATGGGACGCCCAAAGGCAGGTTTCACAGAAATAGGTGGTGGTGCTGCTTTAGTCGGCACCGTTGAAGTCTCACTGCTGACAGCAACATTACTTGATTTGGCATCATAGTTCTTGGGGAAGTCATACAGGTCCTCTTTGTTTTGTAGCTTTCCCTGCAAGCATAAAACACGCAAACAAAGTTTAAATCCACAACTTCATAAATTTCCCTTTCAAATGACGGCTTTAAGCTGAAACTAATCACCTAGCCTATGTATTTAACAGCATCAGTCTTTATCCAAGCAATGCTGGGAAGGTATTGGAGCTGCTGCAGTGTTTTGGCCATACGCTGATGCGCTACACATCAACCTACAAAACACTAGCACATATAGACTTGTTTGTCCCACCTGTTGAGGATTACCAGAACTACAATGTGTGTTAGAGGAACAGCACAGAGAAAACTCAACTCCCAAAAGATTTGTGTTGAATATTACTACCAGGAGTTTAGAAGTGCACGGGACATTTCCTGAGCAGGGTTTGAATAAACAGTTATCATCAATTTCTAGTGATGGAGACTGATTTCAGAGGTGGTAGATTCAGGGTTTGTGCTTCATGATAATAGCCATCAGACACGCTTTTCCTGATGGTTAGCCCATGTTTGCTCTTGCTGAGCTAAAGAAGTGCCTTTCAATTTGTTGGCAGATGCAAAAAGGAATTTACTTTCTTGTTCCCCACAGAGATCACACATACTCAAAGTGAACAGTTGTCCTTCAAGCTTTCTCTCTCCTTGATCCTGCAACACCTTCAGTCATTCCTTCTCTCTCTACACTGACAATGTTTTCTACTCTCTGATCATTCCTATTGCTCTTCCTTCCTGGAGAGTTCTCTAGAAAGAGAAACTTTATATTCAGATTTTTTTCTACAAGTTTACCTTAGGTGGTTCAGGCTTGAATGCTGGAGGTGGACTCGGTTCTCTAAGGATCTCCCTGCTACCAGCTTTTCTTAACTGAGTCCTTGGTTCTGGACTAAATTTTTTTAAACTCTGTGAAAGAAAACAAGCGAGAAAATCACTCCAGTATCCAGTAATTACATAATTTTTCTCTCTCAAGTGTGTTACTTTGGGAACAGTAAGCAGGAATCTAATGACTGCCAGCAACCTGACCACAATCACTGCAAATGTAATTGCAAAGTTCAAGATGATGCGATAGCAGGAGGACACTAATGGAGTCAGGCAGAAAAGCAGTGCTATTATTATTTTTGCTCTACATGATGCAGCTCTAAAACACTATCAGAGGTAAGAAAAAGCTGTGGTTAAAAAACAAATAATCTCATTTTTAAGCCATGCATACAGGTCTTTCAGAAAGATCAAAGTACGGCCTTCTTACCTCCTCATGAGGCGCAGGTTCAGAGGACCGGCCAACAGATGAAATCCTTGGCTCGTCCAAGGGCTCATCAAGTTCATTGTCAGTGTATGCACCTCCTTCTCCATCTGTATCCTCTAGGTCACTGATCAGCCGACTGTCACAACTCAAATAATCAGCACCCATTGCAGTCAGGTAAGACATACGATCATCTGCGTCATCTTCCATGCCATCCATCTAGAGAAAAGTCAGTAAGAATTAAGGGAAAAAAATTAAATAGGTAAGAATTAGATGAGTTAGGTCTCAAAAACAACTGCTTAAGAATGTCTTTGCAGAACTGAAAGGAAGTCTAATGTAATGTAGCATCACAGGGGAAAGTTCTGTAAGAGCTTGTCCCTTCTCACCGTTCTCCCCTAGCCACAGCATTAGTGGTGAAAGCTCCAAAGTATAACAGGAAGAACAATAATAAGTAATTTTTTGTTACCACTGACTACTTGTCTAACCTATCCATCATTGGGAAGAAAGATTTTCAATAATTCTTACTGGCAAGAGATATCTTGAGACACCCGTGTACCTTAGTACGGCACAGACTGACTGCTTACCTTTCCTTCTGATACCCATACTGCTTCTCCTTGCTGTTGCTGAATTGTATCTTTCAGGCTACCGTACCAGCTATCGTTGGCTGAATTCAAGTTGATGGTGGCTGCAAAAACGGAAGGAAAAAATGTATATAAACTGCACGCGCACTGTGATCCTTTACCCAGTCTTTGCTGTTTAACACTTTTTGGTTTAGTTACGTGAGAATGTTAAACAGACATTCCATTTAGATTATTGACCGAAGCATGGCATTTTTATTTTGTTGTTTGGCCATTCCTTAAGCTTGTTAAATCAGTTATCCTTTCATGACAGGACGCCGACTCACCATTTCTTTCGTATTAGAACTTGGCAGAACAAGGAACTTTGA
>VZTM01008026.1:15198-33918 GCA_013400555.1 Jacana jacana
GGGGGGGGGGGGGGGAAATCTCATTGCACAGCAAGATTATAAGTTTTCAAACAGGACTATATTTGGAAATTCAGGTGATTTACTTGAAACTGTTCTTGGAAAGTCAAGGGATTTGACTGAAATTGTTCCTGGCACCAGACCCCGCCCCAAACCCCCTCACTTTTCGCTCTTAACATGGATCATTTCGCGGATGTGCTGCCATGCCAGGACAACTGAGGAGCATGGGGTGATGCAGTGAGCAGTAACGGGTGTGGAGGGAAGAAAATGTTTTCCTTCTGGTGTTGCCACAAGGGAGAACATCATAGAATCATAGAATCATTCAGGTTGGAAGAGACCCTTGGGATCATCCAGTCCAACCATCAGCCCTACTCTACAAAGCTCTCCCCTACACCAGATCCCTCAACACCACATCTCAACCACTCTCAAACACAGTCAGGGATGGGGACTCCACCCCCTCCCTGGGCAGCCCAGTCCAGGCTCTGACCACTCTTGCTGGGAAGAATTCTTGCCTCATGGCCAGCCTAACCCTACCCTGCTGCAGCTTGAAGCCATTCCCTCTCCTTCTATCGCTAATTCTCTGTGAGAAGAGACCAGCACCAACCTCTCTACAATGTCCTTTCAAGCAGTTGTAGAGAGGGATGAGGTCTCCCCTCAGCCTCCTCTTCCTCAAACTAAACAATCCCAGCTCCCTTAATCATTCCTCATAAGATTTATTCTCCAGGCCCTTCCCCAGCTCCGTGTCCCTCTTCTGACCTCACTCCAGCCCCTCGATATCTCTCTTGTGCTGAGGTGCCCAGAACTGGACACCAGACTCAAGGGGTGGCCTAACCAGTGCTGAGCACAGGGGGACAATCACCTCCCTACTTCTGCTGGTCACACTAGTTCTTATACAAGCCAGGATGCCATTGGCCTTCTTGGCCACCCGGGCACACTGCTGGCTCATGTTCAGCCCTTTGTCACCCAGCACCCCCAGGTCCTTTTCTGCCAGGCAGCTCCAGCCACACTGCCCCAAGCCTGTAACGCTGCGTGGGGTAATCCCCACAAATCATCCTGCTGCTGGTTCAGTGCAGCTGCTCTGCTCGGGTTTCCCTTAACCCATCAGCTTACCTGGCTTCACCAGCACCTCAAAGAGGAGAAGAGCTGCCAGGGACGAGCTCGGGGTCTCCTGTTGTAACATCATAACAGAGCTCTTCGCTTGTCTAACCCAACAGGGATAATCTGGGAAGAAATCTTGACTATACTTGTCCTTCAGTTCATTATCTTTATGAACCCGTCCCTAAAAACGCTTAATGGTTAATAAACCTTAAGGAAATACAATCTTGCAGGCAAATGTTTTGGCTGAGCATCTGCTTCAATGCTGGAAAGGGCTCGTCCTTTGTCTCTTTAATTGCCTTTTTGACCTTTTCATAACACAGACTTTCACATTAGCCATAGGACAGCTGCACAGAACCGGTGACACTGAACCGCTAGCTACGCCTCCCCTGCAGATGCTCTTGCTCCACAGCTATTTTTGATGGTAACCTTTCTGCAGGTTCCGTTACTCGTCCCAGAAAGGCTCTTTCAAAACCCCAAGGAAGTGTCCTGGCATTTCCAAAACGTCCATAGGGAGGCCCAGTGGCGGTTTGGAAGAAATCCTAGTTTTGTGATGCCAGCTCTTCAGCCTGTGTCAAGCTACGACTGCAGAGCTTCGTTTGCATACATGAAAATCTCTTAGAAGAGAGCTTGGCATTGCTGCACCACATTTATAGTCCCGAATGAGGCGGTCTGTGTGAGCAAAGATGGACTTGCACAAGGGGAAGAGCTTCAAGGATGAGCCTTTTAGTCCAAGCTTGAGTATTTCTAGCAAGGACAGTGGGCAAACCTAATCTTGAGACCAATTCTTCATTGCTCACGTAGTTGTGAGCAGACTGGAAGGAGATGAGCAGCAACTGAGTAAGTGAGAAACACTCATCAAGGAGGTGCTTGCTCCTCTGAGGGATCTGTGCTGGAACATCTCTTGCAGATTAATGTACAAACTAATCCTTTCTTTCAAAATAGTGCCACGGGGAAGCTGTGCCTTTTTACTCAGCAACTTCTGAGTCAGAACACCCATCTGGAAGTGTCTGAGGAGACCTTGAAGACCCCTTTACCAGCTTTGAGGAGATTTGCCACCTGGCAAGTTGTTCCGAAGTGGGGCTTGTTCAGCCTCTTTCTCTGCTTTGTATAAAATAATTAACTGGGAGAGAGAGACAGAAAGAACATGTGAGTTTACAGCTCATTGCCTAGGCATTTGTCTAGGAGGGGAAGACCTAGTCCCAGCTCTTAAGGCTGTTTAAATAGAAAACTGCACATACCTCCACGGACTTCCCAAGGACCTTCTCTGTACCCAAGGAAAGCAGGAAGTTAAATCAAGACTCCAGAGGAGAGATGAGCATGGAGTACCCAGGTCAACAGTGGCCTCCTCGGTGTCACTGCCCAGGGATCAGGGAATCCTGGAGACCACATATCTCTGTTGTGGAACCTCGGGGCCTAACTTTTCATGGGTGGAACATCACCAACATGGCCAGGTGTTTCAAAAGTACCTGCCACCTTGACATCTAAATACAAGTGATAAAACCAATGTCTGTTGATGGCAGATTCCTTCTCTAGGAATGGAGAGATGCCCCCATTTTTGCCCAGTCCTTGTGTTTTTTAGAGGGGAAAGGCCCAGGAGGAGAGGTTTGCCCTTATGATTTAGCTGGAGCTGCCTCCTGGCCTTCCATCAATGATGTGTCGTTTGCGATGCGAGCCCTTAGATAGGCCTTTGTTCTTGTGTTGGGTGAATCGATCTCCATCTGAGAAAGTATCACTCACTGTCAGATGTAAAAAACAGCCCGTGAAAAAGAAAAGGAGCAGCCTGACTTCAAAGGGCTGTGGTTCTTTTCTTGTGGCCTCTCCTAACCTGCATGCAGCTGAAAAACTTGTTTGACCCAATTCATTTAAGGCCGCCTTCTCCCCCTCCGACGGACAAAGGCGCACAAACAATAAGCGCATTCAGGTGCAGAAGAGGGAGGGAAACCCGGGGACCCAGGCGAGGCTCCGGCCCCACAGCGCCCCGTTCCCACAGATAAGCACAAAGCCAGAGGAGTGACAGGTTATCTTGGGCAGAACCAGCTACGTGCGAGGTCTCCTTGAAGTCAGCGGTGTGTGTGGAGAGATGTTATCTTTCTTCTTGCCTTTATTAGGCCAACTGGTAGAGTCAGAAAAACTAGACGAGCTCTCAGGCGCACAAACTGTTCCTCAGGCCCGGGAAATACCTGGGCCACCTGAAGACAGGAGGTGCACAAGATGTTCTAGGAGGAGACAGAGGCAGGTAGAAGGTGGGGAGGGGTAAGTTGTTGACTAGGACAACCCTGAGCTAAGTGTCTGGTAGGCTGGCTTCGCAGTAAGACTATAAGGGAGACCTTGCAATGGCCTTTCAGTACATAAAATGGGTCAACAGGAAAGATGGAGAGTAACTCTTTATCTGGAGCAAGTCCACAGAAGCCACGAAGATGCTGGGAGGGCTGGAGGACCCCCTGCTGTGAGGACAGGCTGAGGAAGTTGGATGGGTTCAGCTTGGAGAAGACAAGGCTCCAGGGAGACCTTAGAGCCCCTTCCAGCCCCTAAAGGGGCTCCAGGAAAGCTAGGGAGGGATTCTGGATCAGGGAGAGGAGCCATAGGATGAGGGAGAAGGGTTTGACACTGCAAGAGGGGAGACTGAGATGAGAGGTGGGGGAGAACTTCTTTGCTGTGCGAGTGGTGAGAGCCTGGCCCAGGTTGCCCAGAGCAGCTGTGGCTGCCCCATCCCTGGAGGGAGGGGTTCAAGACCAGGTTGGAAGGGGCTTGGAGTAACTTGGTCTGATGGGAGGTATCCTTGCCCATGGCAGAGAGTAGGAACTGGATGGTTGTTACGGTCCCTTCCAACCCAAACCATTCTATAATGTTTAAGTGGTGCTTTTTTTTCTGGACTGAATTAGCTTCTGACTTGCTACATGACATCTCATCTCTGACTGGCGTATGGCCAAGGGTGGGACTGCAGCAGCAACCCCTTGCATCAGCTTAAGCTGCCATGGAAAGGTCCTTCAAGGTCCTTACGAGGCATTGACAGGGTGCCTGGGCTGGCAGCTGTGACCTTGGAGGTTTCCAACACCTGATAATGTCCTCAGGAGAGTTATGCCTGCAGCAGAGGCACCAAACCCCTCCCAAGCAGGGCTGGCTGCAGTGGGCAGCCCTTGTGTCCAGCAGGAGAATGACCCTGTGACCTTGTAGAGAGAAGATCTCTGAATATTTTTTTTCCTATTTCTGTTTTTAAATGTGCTCCAAGTTAAAATCCTCAGGAGATTTGTTGGGGTTTTATTTCTGTTTTCTCCAGTGACTCGTGTGCCTTCATTTCCTCAAGCTGATATTTGTTCATTCCTTCCTCCCTTCTCTTTTCCAAGAGAGATGTCCTAACATTTGCAAAAAAGGAACTATTGTTTTTTGCACTTTAGAAAGGTGAACTTGTCACTGTAGCAATTATCTCTTGAACTGAACCAGACGGGCCTAATGCTGTTGAGCTTTAGTAGGAACTTCGTCACCTCTGAGCACTTATTGCCAGTGTCTCTTTCTCAGTCTTGCCTCACTGCAGTTGGATGTAGCATTACACCAATGTGAGAAGATCTCACTCAGCCAAGGATCTTCTCAGAATCCCAGAATCATTCAGGTTGGAAGAGACNATGAGCCTTATTCTCCAGGCCTCTCACCAGTTTCTCTGCCCTCCTCTGCACTCGCTCCAGCACCTCGATATCTCTCTTGTGCTGAGGTGCCCAGAACTGGACACAAGACTCAAGGGGTGGCCTCACCAGTGCTGAGCACAGGGGGACAATCACCTCCCTACTTCTGCTGGTCACACTATTTTTTATGCAAGCCAGGATGCCCTTGGCCTTCTTGGCCACCTGGGCACACTGCTGGCTCATGTTCAGCCCCTTGTCACCCAGCACCCCCAGGGCCTTTTCTGCCAGGCAGCTCCAGCCACACTGCCCCAAGCCTGGAGCCATCCATGGGGTTGGTGTGGCCTAAGTGCAGGACCTGGTACTTGGCCTCGTTGAAGTCCATGCCATTAACATAGGCCCGTGGATCCAGTCTATCCAAGTCCCTCTGCAGAGAGACTTGCACTGACCATGAGCAGGGTCTGCAAAAATCATGAAGCTTTGGGGTCTTCTGCTCTAGGGAAAGGTAGGGGAGAGTGTAGCCACCAGAGGTGTGGTGCAAACAGCTCTGCAGGTCCTCTGCTGGATGTTGATGACGGGATGCGAGTAGAAGACCAGATAAAACTAGATGAGTTTAAAAATGGATAAAACCGTTCTACTGCCCTGGAGAGCAGACACCAGATGAGCCATGGGTACCAGTTGCCAGGTGCCTGAGAGGACTCGGTAACTGGTTCAACATGGGAACAGACTAAAGATATCGCGAGTGGTTTGAATTTGGATATAATGCTGTTGTAAAAAATGCCTAGAGACAAAACCAGCATAGAAAATGAACACTTTTAGCTTTGAGGTGGTTCTTCAAGGTCTATTGAATTGTGTCAAAGTCTGCATGACCCCTGAATACCACCACTTTTTGACCAGCACCGAGGAGATGCTCAATGACGTTACACACAGCATGTGTGAACACAGCAAGTACAACTCCATATAGACTGGACCAGTCTGGTGTACAGAATGTCTGAATGTATTTCATACAGGCTCAAAATTAACTAATCTCAGCTATCCTTAATCACCAAGCTAGGCCCTACTCAGGGAGGAGTCTTCCAATCTTTTCCATAATCATCATACCACCAGTGACTACAGGTAGAGTTCTTTGTAGGCATCAGTGAGGTTCTAGAAGAAGACAGCACCTTGAGTGATTTTAAGCTTCTGCATCTCTAAGAGTCAAAAGGATTGAATGTCAGGGATTTTTTTACAAGGGCACATAGTGATAGGACAAGGGATGATGGCCTCAGGCTGGAAGAAGGGAGATTTAGGTGAGATCTCAGGAAGAAATTTTTCACTCTGAGGGTGGTGAGGCCCTGGCCCAGGTTGCCCAGAGAAGCTGTGGCTGCCCCATCCCTGGAGGGGTTCAAGGTGAGGTTGGAGGGGCTATGAGCAACCTGGTCTGGTGGGAGATGCCCCTGCCCATGGCAGGGGAGGTTGGAACTGGATGGTCTTTAAGATCCCCTCCAATCCAAACCATTCTACAGTTCCATAATTAAGATACTCAAGTTCTCATTCACTGGTAGAGCTGTGGTTTCCCTCTGGTTAGTGACCACTAGTTAGTAGGCTGAAATACCCTGTTGTGGGCTCAGATGGTGCATGCGGTCAGTTACAGCTGCTCAGCTGTGGTAGGATTTCATTAAGCTTCTCTAATTAGCTATCCCGGTGCTCTCAGCTTCCTCATTTTAAACGTAGCCACCCTGCACATAGGGGTATATCACAGCTATATGTTCCTGTTTAAATGGTCATTGCACCAAAAAAGGGTTGGAGAGGTAAGTGAGAGAAGCTATCATCTTTTCACGGAATCATAGAACTGTCAGCGTTGGAAGGAACCTCTTGAGATCATCCAGTCCAACTCCCCTGCTAAAGCAGGGCTGCCCTGAGCACATCACTCAGGGCTGCATCCAGGTGGGGCTTGAAGGTCTCCAGAGAAGGGGACTCCACACCCTCCCGGGGCAGCCTCTGCCAGGGCTCTGCCACCCTCACCCCAAGGAAGTTTTTCCTCATGTTAGAATGGAACTTCCCGTGTCCCAGCTTGTGCCCGTTGCCCCTTGTCCTGTCAGTGGGAACCACTGAGAAGAGTCTGGCTCCGTCCTCCTTCAACCCATCCTTTAGGCACATAGATAAAGTCTCCCCTCAGCCTTCTATTCTCCAGGCCAAAGAGCCCCAGCTCCCTTCAGCCTTTCCTCATCAGGGAGATGCTCCAGTTCCTCATCTCTGTTGCCCTACGCTGGACTCTCTCCAGCAGTTCCCTGTCTCTCTTGAACTAGGGAGCCCAGAACTGGACACAGCATTCCACTTGTGGCTTCCCCAGGGTTGAATAGAGGGGGAGAATGACCTCCCTCAGCCTACAGGCAACACTCTTCTTTACACAGCCCAGGATTCCATTGGCCCTCTTGGCCACAAGGGCACATTGCTGGCTCATACAAAGTTTGCTGACCACCAGGACTCCCATATCCTTCTCCTCAGTAGTGCTTTTCCAGGAGAAAACCTGGAAACCTAACCTATATCTGTGCCTAGGTTTCTTCTTCCCCAGGTGCAGGACCTTACACTGGTATCTACCCTGAGCAAGGTTTAGGAAGGTGGTTTATCACAGATTTATTTGTCTTGGTAGGAGGTGGTGACAGTCCTTGCGTCTGTCACCTGAAGGTTTCCCATGAGTCCTGACAATCTGAAGTGTTATAGCTCATAACTATTAACAGGCACTTCCAGAATAGCCAGGGTGAGAAGACCTCCCTGCTTGCTGCTCCCAGCTCTCACCCTCCCAAGAGAGGAATGATCTCCTGCTGAGATGTTTCACTCTAGAGGCAAAGAGATTTGATAAGTGCGCAGGAGAGGCCAGACCTGGCATTCGTCACGGCAAGGCTCCAAACAGCTGAGCATGGTCAACTGTGAAAGGTGTCTTTGAGCAGTTCCCACCAGCAGGAGTAAGTTAGACTCCCTCAAACCCAGAATATGCATCCCTGGCTGGGCCCTGAAACGGGCAGTACATCACTTCCTTCTCAGTGAGCTTTTGCCCAAGATCATAGAATCATAGAATCATAGAATCAGAGAATCAGAGAATCAGAGAATCAGAGAATCAGAGAATGGTTTGGGTTGGAAGGGACCTTAAGAATACTCCAGTTCCAACCTCCCCTGCCATGGGCAGGGACACCTCCCACCAGACCTGGTTGCTCAAAGCCGCCTCCAACCTGGCCTTGAACCCCTCCCTCCAGGGATGGGGCAGCCACAGCTTCTCTGGGCAACCTGGGCCAGGGTCTCACCACCCTCACAGCAAAGAAGTTCTTCCCCAGATCTCATCTCAGTCTCCCCTCTTTCTGTGTCAAACCCTTCCCCTTTTGTCCTATGGCTCCCCTCCCTGAGCAGGAGTCCCTGCCCAGCTTTCCTGGAGCCCCTTTAGGGACTGGAAGAGGCTGCTGTGATCCTCACACCCACTCCAGTTCCATCCCCGTTGCTGTGCTGCAGCCCTGCGATTCCTCAGCTGTGTATCACAGCACATTTATCCTGACACCTTGTGAGTGTGCAGGTTAGTGCTGCTCTGCCAGGCTCAGCAAAGGCTTCTAAATATATTAGAGAAGGAGGAAGATCTGGGATGGCTTCCAATTTTAACCAAGGTCACATTGGAGAGTGCTGGTGTGCAGCGCGGGGATGTTAATACACAGCATCTTTCATGAGAGCTGTATTCCAGCTGCCCACAGCCTTTCTGTAGCATGGTGGGGAGAAATGGGGAAGGATGACAGGAACAAGAAGCCTGGGAGATACCTAAAATCTTGCTATGGGTATGTTGTTGTTTAGCTCGGGATCTTTGTACCCCTGGTTATTTTTCTACCGAAACAACCCAAACCCTGTTACTCACCTGCCTCAAATGGTAGACTCAGGCATAATGTTTTTCAAAGAGCTCAGAGCTTTGGGCTCTTGGATTCCTCCTAGCAGACAATTTTCCCATTAGGAAGCAGCCAAATGCTCCAGGGGAACACAGACTGCTGGAAACGGCACCTGCATTCCAGATTTACCCAAGTCTCTTGATGATGCATCCTAAGAAGAGTTCTCCTCCTAGCCACAAGAAAGGGCTGGGAAAGTTTAGGCAAGGCCAAGGACTGGAGGTGAGACACATCACAGAGGAAGGTTTGAAATCCCCCCTCTGGCAGGGCTGACTCTCTGCGACTCTCTCCATGGGAAACAGAAGAGACCAGGACTTTTAATTGCAGCCCTGGACTGGAGGAGGAGACCCAGGAGGGGCAAAAAGAGTGAGGAATAAAGAAGAGATGCATAATTTGAAAGAGACAGGCTGCTATGACTGGGGACAAGGCTCAGCAGAGGCCAGTTTATGAGCCTGGCAGAAAAAGCAGAAGTAGGTTTTATTCTCTTTGGCTTTTCAGTGGGGTTCAGGAGCCCCTTAAGGCTGGGGCAGCTTCCCCATGTCTGCAGTGAGGCAGGGAAGAGCCCTGTGTTTCCCCCAAGAGCAGGAGAAGGTCAGAGGCTGGGGGAAGAAGGAGAAGGTTGGTATAAATTACCTCTCCGTCTTTCGAGGCTTAGTGACCAAGAGCTGTTCTGGGGTCTCACTTAAACCTGGCAGATGCAGTGTTGGAAAGAACGCTGGGAGCATCCTGGTGCTCTGCAGTGATGTGTTTTCCCATCATTGTTCATTTCTGGTGAGGCAGAAGGTGGGGGTTAAAGAGGACAGGGACTTTTTACAAGGTAGCGACTGGATGAGGGGTAATGGCTTCAAACTGAAAGAGGGGAGATTGAGATGAGACCTCAGGAAGAAATTTTCTCCTGTCAAGGTGGTGAGACACCACACCAGGTTGCCCAGGGAAGCTGTCGCTGCCCCTGGAGGGGGTCAAGAACAGGCTGGACAGGGCTTTGATCAACCTGCTCTGGTGGGAGGTGTCCCTGCCCAGGGCAGGGGATTGGGACTGGGTGATCTTTAAGGTCTCTTCCAACCCAAACCATTCTATGAGTCTATTCTATGATGTTATTCTGCCTGTCTCACCCCCTACAACTACTATATTTCAAGCTGGTAAGGCATTGCAAATCCCAAAGATACATTTAGGCCTTAGGTGGAAAGAAAGTACAGGTGGAAGAGAGGGATCTTTTCAGTGCCCCAGTGAGGGCAGAGCTGTCAGGAGAGTTCCCTGAAACACCACTAGGGCAGAACAGTCTTATTGAAGCCATTGGCTGCTGGACAAGTGTTGGGCTGGCTGCAGAGAATCCAGCTGTGCCACACCAGTCTGGTTCTCTGAAGCCAGCCATAGCTACTGATGTGCTTTGTCAGGAGAGCAGGAGATGTTTTGTTTCCTTGCCTTTATTTTTAGCTGCCTTGGGTCAGAAGAAACACCTCAAGACAACAGCATCTCTAGATGTCTTTGGTTGGCTCCGAGCCATCCCCTCTGCCAATAACTATCCCATGCTCAGTAATTTCTCTCCAGCATGTCTTGTTCCCACTGCCTGGTGCCTCCACCTTCTCCTGGTGGTCCCAGGTGGTGGCTGTGGGACCCTGCCCCAACTTTACAGCGTTGGAGATCTCCAAGATCTGCTCTTGGCATAGTCCCAACCTCCTTCCAAGGCTTTGGAAATGACCTCATCCATGTGCTCTACCCCACCAACGTGTCTGCATCCCACTCCTGCCCCCCTGCACTTGCCTGTATCGCAAGATCCATGCAGAGGAGCTTCTCCCTGCGCCTGTGGAACCCACAGACTTTTCTCCATCCCACAAAGAAGTGAGTTGTTATCAACGTGCCACAAGTGCTGAGAGGGAACAGAAACTTCCTTGGACTTGTCCCCAAGTCAGACCATGCCTGAGATGACTGCATGGCCATCAAAGCTGCTGGGATGCTAGAAAATTGGGTGTTCATCATTGGTGAAATCCAACACACTGCTCTGGGTCCCCAGCGCTGGCTGGAGGTCCGGGCTAATGGCAGGGATGTGAGTCTTCAGTTGTCCTTCCCTTCAGTTCATGAGCAGAGGTCAAAAAATCAGTGTCACAAGCCACAGCTGGAGCAAGAGATGGGCAGAGTCTCCGAAACTGAAGCATAGTTTTGGTCGAGAAATCATCTAACAGCTTCTTGCAAAACCTCCAGGGTTTCATGGGCCAGACCCGAGCAGAAATGCCACCACAGGCAGCACTGCCAACCCCAAGCATTCAAATGCCATGAGTCAACCCACCTCCCTCCACCCACCACCACCCCTTCCCCCACCAGACTCTCCCAACTCTTCTTTCTTTTCTGGGTTGTTGGGGTTTTTTTCAAACTCTGGGTTTAAACTTGGTTCGTATTTTCCAGGTTCCTCCGGTCCTCCTCTCCCCCACCTCTGAGGAGGGTTGGAAACCTAACTGGGTTTTGGGTGAAAGGGTGGTATTTCTGAAAGGAAGAGGAGGTGTGATGCCCTAAACCCCTGGAGCAGGGCCCTAAGGAACGTTGCTATGTGACTTAGGCTAAATTTGGGGGCGATTTGGCAGCGCATCAGCCTGGCTCCTTGTTTAATTGCCTGCAGATCTCGCCTTGTCGTTAACACGAGAGGTCAAGGCTCTGGCAGGAGTTCTGTGATGCATGTTTAGATTATAAAAACACCCCTGTCTCTGCCTCCCAGCGAGCCCTCCTGGTTCATCCAGCTGTTACAGATGTTTTACCCCATCCCGAGCTCCTCCAGCTGACTCTGCTCTTCCTTGCCGCGTGCGATGACTCTGCCCAAACGTGCATTTGGCCGGCTCCATGCTTGCTGCAGCAGCAGCTTCTCCTCTTACTTGCTCATTAAAAGCAGTGTGTTTTATTAACTGTGGACCAGGAAATGGCTGGGGGTTGTTTTGTTTTGGTTTTTTTTCTTTTTTCTTGTTTGTTTGTTTGGTTTTTTTCCCTTCTGGTGCTTTCAGGGGAAAGGAAGCAGAGAGGAAAACAAGTGAGAGGAGGCCAAGGGCCATCCAGCGAGTTTCTTGAGTAAAGGGAGAGCATCTACCAGGACCCAGCACACGTGGGTCTACTGAATCCTGCAGTGTCAGCCTCAGGAAATGCACCACACTTGGCAGCGGAGGTGTCTCCAGCCAAGGTTTGTACCCCAGACTGTGAAACCAGCTGCATCCTAGGGTTCTTCTTTTATGGAACTTGGTGAGAGAGAGTGGTATCTCCTCATGGAAGACCAAAAGAGAAAATTTGTCATCCTTAGGCCTCCCTGAAGAACAGGGTATGGGGCTGAAGATTTTCTCCAAACCACAGGTTGCTCCTTAGGTCTTCCTCTAAGCCCTGTATGAGTCTTTGTACCTGCAGATACTTCCTGCCTGCTGATATCACAACAGGAAAGCGTTACTCCAAAGGGACAGAACTGCACTCAGTGGCCTCCACTGAGAATCACAGAATTGTAGGGCTTGGAAGGGACCTTCAGAGATCATCTAGTCCAACCCCCTCCCAAAGCAGGTAGGGCCACCCAGAGCAGGTTGCACAAGAACCCATCCAGGTGGGGTTTGAATGTCTCCAGTGACAGAGACTCTACCACCTCTCTGGGCAGCCTCTGCCAGGGCTCTGCCACCCTTGAAGGAAAGAAGTTCCTCCTCATGTTGAGATGGAACTTCTCACGTTCCAGTTTGTACCCGCTGCCCCTTGCCCTGTCACTGGGCACCACTGAGAAGATTCTGGCCCTTTCCTCTTGCCATCTGCCTTTTAGATATTGCTCAGCACTGATGAGGTCCTCTCTGTCTTCTCTTCTTGGGGCTGAACAGTCCCAGGTCTCTCAGCCTTTCCTCAGCTGAGAGATGCTCCTGGTCCTTGACCAGCTTTGTAGCCTCTGATGTACTGTGTCCAGTAGTTCCCTGTCCTTCTTGAACTGGGCAGCCCAGTGCTCTGGCCGTGGCCTCTCCAGGGCAGAGGAGAGGGGGGAGGATGACCTCCCTCAACCTGTTGGCCACACTCTTTTTCATGCACCCCAAACTCGCAGGAGACCTGCGAGACTCTGATGCCGCGCGCAGCGTTGCATGCTTGGCTGTCACAGCTTGCAGGATCCAAAGGGCCTGCAGAGTCCCAGGGTGCTGGACCACATCCCTGAGAGACAGTTTGGTAGGCTGCAGCAGGAGGAGAGCTCTGCCAGTGATGGCTTTGGTGCCTGGCAGAGGAATGGACGTCTGCAGAGAGGCAGTCTCTGGCACCCCTGTGTGGCCACCTCCACAATCACAGCCGGGAGGGACAAGCGATAAAAACAGGGGAGCGTTTCCGAAGAGGTCTAGAGGGGAGGTTAAATCCTGTCTTATCGAGCCAGCAAGTCCCTGAGAAGGAAGGGAGGCTTCTTGCCCTCCATGCAGGGCCAGGAGGTCCTCATGGACCTGGACACCTGGAGCAAAGTGTTAAGGAAGGGACCGTGTGTATCCTCAGCAAGTTCGCTGGTGATACCAAACTGGGAGGGCTGGCTGACAGTCAGGGGGCAGTGCCTCCACCCAGCTGTCCAGACCTGGACAGGCTGGACAGCTGGGCAGAGAGAATCTAATGAGGTTCAACAAGGGCAAGTGTAGTGTCCTGCACCTGGCGAGGAAGAACCCCAGGCACCCATATAGGTTAGGTTTCCAATTTTTTTCCTGGAAAAGCACTTCTGAGGAGAAGGACCTGGGCGTCCTGGTGCATAGTCAACTATCCATGAGCCAGCAATGTGCCCTGGTGGCCAAGAGGGCCAATGGAATCCTGGGCTACATAGGGAAGGGTGCAGCCAGTAGGTGGAGGGAAGTCATTCTCCCCCTCTACTCAACACTGGGGAAGCCACAACTGGAATGCTGTGTCCAGTTCTGGGCTCCCCAGTTCAAGAGAGACAGGGAAATACTGGAGACAGTCCAGTATAGGGCAACAGAGATGGGTGAGGAATTGAAGCATCTCCCTGATGAGGAAAGGCTGAGAGAGCTGGGACTCTTTGGCCTGGAGAAGAGAAGGCTGAGGGGAGACCTCATTCATGCTCACAAGTATCTGAAGGATGGGTTGAAGGAGGATGGAGCCAGACTCTTCTCAGTGGTTCCCAGTGACAGGACAAGGGGCAACGAGCACAAGCTGGAACACAGGAAGTTCCATTCCAATATGAGGAGAAATGTCTTTGGGGTGAGGGTGGCAGAGCCCTGGCAGAGGCTGCCCAGGGAGGGTGTGGAGTCCCCTTCTCTGGAGACCTTCAAGCCCTGCCTGGATGCAGCCCTGAGGGATGTGCTCTGGGCAGCCCTGCTTTAGCAGGGGAGTTGGACTGGGTGATCTCTGGACGATCTCTAGAGGTCTCTTCCAACTCTGAAACTGATTCCGTGATTCCGTGACCAGGCTTTTGGGTTCCAGTGTTTGGGTTTTTAGCCAGGGTGGACCCTCTCTGCTGACTTCCTACAGCTGGGTGTCAGGGGAGCAAGAAAGTGACCTTTAGTACCCTGGTTGGCTTCTGTCTGCCCCGCCCGCCTCCCCATCCCCCAAATTACTTCCTTGGTAAAACAGCTGAGAAACCAAAAATAATCCAAAATAACCTAAAATACCCCTCAAGTGCTGCCCACAGCCAGGCTGGCATCAAGGAGCACAACCAGACACTGCAGGTTGGAGTCTCTGCAGAGGGCTGAGGTCCCAGCTCTTATCCAAGGTCAGGGGGTCCCTGGGACTTTTGTGTCCTCATCCAGTACCCCTCCATCACAGATCCTAGCAAGAGAGTGAGACCTTGCTCCCATGGGACCTGGCCTGGAGGCAGTGTGCTCCAGCACGGTGTCCCAAGAAACAAGGACCTCCCTTTCACCTTTATTCATCTGGCTCATCCTGATGTTTAACCCGTCCCCCTCGTTACATTCGCTCCTCAAGCTACTCCCTCAATTTAATTTCCGTTCCTAGAAAACTCAGGAAAGGTGGATTTTCCCCAAACCCACTCCAAACCCCTCTCTGTGCCTCCTGGGAGAGGTGGGGAATTGGAGGGGTCAGACCCACTTTGCAAAGGTGTCAGGGTTGGAAGCACGACCCAGATTTCTTGCCTCTGGAAAAGTGCTCACCATAAACAGGAGCATGGCTGGTCCTTACAAACTTCAGTGTCTCCTGGGCCATGTGCAGGCACACATGGAGTAGGCCACCTCTGGGCAGTCATGGAGCTGCCAGGTTCAGGCAGGTGATGGGGAGGAGCAAGAAGAGCCTGGAAGGGCTCTTCTCCAAATGGTGGAGAGTGTAGATCATAGGATCACAAAACCATAGAATCATAGAAGTGTTCTTTAGGTTGGAGGGGACCTTAGAGATCAGCTGATTCCAACCCCTGGCCTTACTGCCCAGATGTATTTGGAGAAAAAGTTGGCATTGGGCTCAGTGCCACTTCAGTGCCACCAAATGCTACCCTCTGGCTGGGCCAAGCAGAGCAGGCTGTGCACCACCCACTCTGTCAGCACCCAGCAGACCACCAGTTGGTGCTGACCAAGCTTCATCAGTCATGGGCAGAGGTGAAGTCCTGATCCTAAAATCAAAGGCCCTCATGCTTTTGGGTTGTGAGGTGGATGCAGAGGAACCCGGAGAAGCTGTGGCTGCCCCATCCCTGGAGGGGTTCAAGGCCAGGTTGGAGGGGGTTTTGAGCAACCTGGTCTGGTGGGAGGTGTCCCTGCCCAGGACAGGAGGTTGAAACTTGATGATCTTTATGGTCCCTTTCCCACCCAAACCATTCTATGATTCTACTATCTCCTGGGCCACATCTGCATGACTGGGACACGGCCAGCTTCTCCAGCAGGCACGCCAGCCCTATTCTTTCTCCCATGCATGGAAGAACTTCCTAGTGTCCCACCAGACCTTCATGCCTGAGTCCAGTTCTCTGGTGGCAGAGTCCTGTACTTTAAAATTGTCTTTATTTGAAAATAAGCTGCAGCCCCAATTAGCCCTGGTAGCACTTTCCCCAATTGCAAACGATGTTCAGGGCTGAGGAACAGAACTCAGGCTCTGCCCATGAAGTCCTAAGACTGAAAGCAGGCAAGATACAGTCACATATGGGTCTGGAGATGGGCTCTGGAGAATAAAATACTCATTACTTCTAGGAGAAGAACAAGAGAGCACCCAAAGGAGGACAAGGAGCAAGTTAAACACAACTTTGAAGTATCTTCTTGCAAAGATGCAGCCATGGGACTTGCTGCTGCAGGTTGTCTCTACCTTTTCATCTCATCACAACCCCATCTCCAGCACTGGCTTCAGGAAGGCCCTGAGCTGTATTCCCCGGGGAAGGGCTGGTTAGAAGAAACCAGAACTTCTGCATCTTCTTGGGAGCTGTATCCAGTTCCCACCTTTAACTGGGTGGGTCACTTCTTACTGTTCTGTTCCTGGCAGCATTTCCTCAAGCAATCTCCAGCCCAAAAGGTCTGGGAGATGATGCTTGTCCTCACCATGGGGGTCAGGGCTTGCTCTACCACTCTGAGCCAGGCTGACACAAGATCTGGAGTAGGCTTGACCATGATTGGAGAGATCTCATAAGGGTGTCTTTAGCCTCAGGATGCGATCAGGGAAGGGAAATGATTCCCAGACTTCTCTTGGTGGGAGTTCCCAGCTTAGGACTCTGACCAGGCACCAGAATCTCAGTGGTGAACAGTGACAGGAGCAACCTGAGCAGCTGCAACCTCCAGTCCAGATGACAAACAACTTTGCCAAACAACCAGTGGGAAATCCAACCTGCCATGCATGGTAACTGGCATGGGAGCAGGTGCTGTGGCCTTTTCTGGTGTCCCCATCTCCATCACCAACCAGTGCTTTTTACTGGATCACCATTCACTTAGAATCATAGAATCATAGAATCATTCAGGTTGGAAGAGACTCTTGGAGTGATCGAGTCCAACCATCAGCCTCACTCTACAAAGTTCTCCCTTACACCAGATCCCTCAACACCACATCTAATTGGTTCTTAAACACAATCAGAGATGGGGACTCCACCCCCTCTGTGGGCAGCCCATTCCAGGCTCTGACCACTCTTGCTGGGAAGAATTCTTCCCTCATGTCCAGCCTAACCCTANACTTCTGCTGGTCACACTATTCTTTATGCAAGCCAGGATGCCATTGGCCTTCTTGGCCACCTGGGCACACTGCTGGCTCATGCTCAGCCCCTTGTCAACCAGCACACCAGACTTTGCTCCAAAGCAGAGCTACCTGATGGACCTCCAAGCAAGAAACCTTAAACCCTTCCTCTGATCCAGTAGGAACCCTGTCAGGATGGTCTTTGACACCGAGGCGACAGAAGGACCCGCTTGCTTGTCACAGCCATGAGGCCCTGTGGTGGGTCACTGGGGGAAGGGACAGCTGGGAACATGCCATCCCTCCTAAGGGAAAAAATTCCACTTGTGCAAGAGCCTTGGGCAGGGAGGGACGGGTGACCTGAAGAACGGGCTGCAAGAGCAGAAGATCTCTTGGATCTGGTTTGAGAGCAGGTCGAGGGGCTGTGGGCTGGCAGGGAACACAGTGGGCTATGCAATATGATGAGACAGCCTGTCCCAGAGGGTCCATCATGCAGCTTGTGGGGCCATTGCTGGCCTTCTCATGTCCAAGACATCAGCATGATGCTTCCCAACCTCTTCTTGGGATGTGGCTGTGGTGGGTGGGAGCTGCAGCATGTGAGGGCTGAACCTTAGCAGCTCATGGACCCACCTGCTGAGGTCCTGGCCCTACCACCCTCCTACTGGAATCCCTCCTACTCGCCTTCCTTTCCATAGGGTGCTCCATAAGGTGACCAGGTCCATCTGCGTCACCCCCTATGGCACTGGGCACTGGAGGAGGAGGTTTGGGAGATGCTCTGTGTGGGACAAGGCGGGAAGGGTCCCCCCATGTCCTCTCACTGCACGTGGAGTTGTGGGTGTGCAGGCATGGGGTAGACCTCCCCAGGCCCCAGGGACTGCAAGGGGAAGATGGTGGGTGCAGGCAGGGGTTCAGGGGGTGCAGGCATGGGATGTGTGGGGTGCGGGCAAGGGATTGGGGGATGCAGGCAGGGGTTTGATGGGGGCAGGTAGGGCTTCAGGTGGGTGCAGACAAGGGTTCTGAGGGTTTCAGGCAGGGGTTCTGGTGAGTACAGGCAGGGTATTGGTGGGTGCAAGCAGGGGTTCAGGAGGGGTGCAGGCAGGGGTTTGGTGGGGGCAGCCAGGGCTTCAGTGGGTGAAGGCAGGGGTTCTGAGAGCTGAAGGCAGGGGTTTGGTGGGGTGCAGGCAGGGGTGCTGCTTGGTGCAGGTAGGGCTTCAGGTGGGTGCAGACAAGGGTTCTGAGGGTTTCAGGCAGGGGTTCTGGTGAGTACAGGCAGGGTATTGGTGGGTGCAAGCAGGGGTTCAGGAGGGTGGCAGGCAGGGGTTCGGTGGGTGTAGGCAGGGGTTTGGTGGGTGCAGGCAGGGGTTCTCCTTGGCGCAGGAAAGGCATCGAAGGGTGCAGGCAAAGGATCAATTGGGTGCAGGCATGGGATTAGTGGGGTGCAGGCAGAGATTCAGGGGGTGCAGGCAGGGCGTGCAGGCAAAGGCGCCGCCTGCAGTCCTCATCCGTTGCCACCAGGGGGCGCCGCAGTGCCACCGCCGGGCGCTACCGGCAAGGAGCTGGGACGGGGGGAGCTACCGGGATGGGCGAGATTGGGATGGGGGCACCGGGATGGGAGCAACCAGGTGAGATCACTGGGGTGGAGTTCC
The DNA here is from genome assembly GCA_013400555.1 of Jacana jacana. Lineage (NCBI taxonomy): Eukaryota > Metazoa > Chordata > Aves > Charadriiformes > Jacanidae > Jacana > Jacana jacana. Next base: position 33,520 of record VZTM01008026.1, read on the forward strand.
TGGGATGGAGGTACGGGGATGGGGATGCAGGGCTGAGGAGCACCGGAATCTGCGTTTTGGGGATGGGGATACTGGGATGGGGGTGTTTGGATGGGAGCACCAGGATGGGAGTGCTGGGCTGGGGAGCACCAGGATTGGAGTGCTGGGCTGAGGAGCACCAGGTCGGAGGATACTGGGATGGGAAGATCAGGATGAGAGCACAGGAATGGAGGTTCTGGGATGTGGGCACTAGGATGGGGGTATTGGGATGAGGAGCACTGGGATGTGGGATATCCAAATGGTGGAGGAGGGTATTGGGATGGGGACCAGCATAGGGTGGGTACCAGGATGCGGGAGAGTACTGGTGTGCAACCACAGTGGGGTGCAGGAGCACTGGGATGGGGAAGATTACAGAGATGC